>VDFB02100561.1:0-36620 GCA_007258455.2 Sequoia sempervirens | reverse complement strand
TACAAGTCTGAAAATTGATTTGGGGTTGAAAGAAGCCAGGAGAACGAGCTAAGAAGATCAATATAGAGTCAGGTAAGTGACCTAACAATTCTTTTTTTTTGTTTTTTTGCATTCAAAATCAAAAAAATCAAGAAAAATAAGGGGAAATGCTGCCAAATTTTTTTCTATTTCTCTTAATAGCCTAATTCCTACTATTTCTAGGTTGGTTTTGCATTCTTCTTTTTTTGCAAATGTTTGAAACTTTGAATCACATTTATTTGCTGAATTTTTTTTTCGTGTTGAACTTGAAACAACAATGTTGTCTTCAAATCCAAAGGGAACAAAAAAAGACCCTGCATGGAAGTATGGAATACCAACAAACAAAAAAGGTGAAGTGACATGTACCAAATGCCAGAAATGGATGACAGGAGGAGTAAACAGATTAAAATACCACCTTGCAAAAATACTTGAGCAAAATGTGGAAGGATGCACTAAGGCTGCTCTTGAGATTATTAGAGAGATGAAGGCCCTTCTTGTTGATTATGAGCTAAAAAAATATGAAAGACAAAAAACAAAGGATGCACTAGTAGCAACGATGAGTGGATCCCATTCTACACCATCTATGCCCCATGGTACTACAAGTCCAAGTATCTGTGGTCCACATTCATCTTTTGGTGAGAGTCCTGAAGGTTCCTTTTCTACTAGTAGTGTTGGACAGGGTCCTTCATCAAGACCAAATTATTTTATTGCACGTAATGTTCCAAGAGCATAACCTTCACTTGAAGGTACCGGTTGGAAGAAGGAAAAGCATCATGAAGCTAGGATGTCAACAACAAACTTTTGGTACTACAATAATCTACCTTTCAATGTGGCAAGCAGCCCATATTGGGAAGGTTTGGTGAATTCCCTTACAATTGCAAAAAAAGGGTTTAAGAACCCATCAGCTAAAGATTTGAGTGGGCCATTGCTAGAGGAAGCCGTAAAGAATACACGGCTTGTGGTTGATGAGCAAAAGAATTTTTGGCGAAGAAAAGGTTACAACATTTTATCTGATGGGTGGATAGATGGATGAAATAGAACTCTCATAAACTTTTTGGTGGCCTCTAATGGTGGATTGGTGTTCTTAAAATCAATAGATGCCTCCCATGAAGTCAAAAATGTTGAGACTTTATGCAATCTATTAGATGGGGTGGTCCAGGAGGTTGGAGTTGATAATGTTGTCCAAATTATCATGGACAACGCAGCTGCATATGTAGCTATAGGTAGACTACTTATGGAGAGGTATCCCACAATTGCATGGTCTCTGTGTGTTGCACATTGCTTGGACCTGTTGCTAGAGGACATTGGGAAGATTTCATGGGTCAAAAGTGTAGTTGCAGATGCAAAAAGTGTTACAAAATTTATCTACAACCATACTTGGGTGCTTTCTTTGATGAGGAAATTCACAAATGGCAAGGACCTTGTGCGACCTGGAGTGATACGATTTGCTAGCCACTTCCTCACATTGCAAAGCATTCTTGGTGCCATTGCTCATCTCAAGCAAATGTTTGTGTTTGATGCTTGGAAGGAGTCCTCATTTTCCACTAGACCTAAAGGGGAGAGGATTGTTGCCATAGTTTTTGATGAGGCATTCATCAAAAATGGAGAGGAGTTGATGGGGTAAGTAGCAATCACAAAAAAAAAATTATACATGATAATCGATTTGTTGTTTTTTATTTTTTGAGGGGTTAATTTTGTTTTTTAGGTGACAGAACCCTTGGTGAGGGTTCTTTGTATGGTGGATGGATAGGGCATGCCAATGGGTTTCATCTATGAGGCCATGGATAGGGCCAAAGATGCCATATCACATTACTATGGTGGCAACATAAGGAAATATGAAATCATATGGCACATCATTGATCAAATATGGACAAACCAACTCCACCAGTCAATTCATGCCCTTGCCTACTTCTTGAATCTGAAGTTCTACTTCTCAGACACATTTAAGATGGATGAGGAGGTCATGGAAGGTCTTGTCACATGCATTGATAAGATGGTGCCTAATCATGAGCTGAGAGATAAGGTGCTTGATGAGTTGCGGGTGAGATTTGTTACATCTTATTTATGAATTTGCAATGTTGAGCCTTGACTATCTATGAATTTTCTATATTTGATTTACTTTGTCTTTTATATATTCAAAGTCTACAAGGGTGCGGAGGGAAGACTCTTTTCCTCCCAACAAGCAATTGAAAGGAGAGGAAAACAACCACCAAGAAAAAAATGAAATTAGAAACTTGATTCTTACATATAGATTTTTTACTTTATTCTTATTTCTTAATACTTATATTTTTTAAACATGTTTTTGTAGATCTATGGTGGGAGAACTATGGTGCTAGCACATCAAATCTTCAAAAGCTATCCATATGTGTCTTGTCGTAGTCATGCAGTGCTTCTGGGTGTGAACACAATTGGAGTTTATTTGAGAACATTCATGCAAAGAAGAGAAATAGGTTGACTCAACATCACCTAAATTATTTAGTTTTTGTTTGGTACAACCTTTGCCTTCGAACTAAAATGGTGGAGGGTGTTTCGCATGAGTTCATCGACTTGGATGACATTGATCCATATGGTGAATGGAGTATTGATGAACAAAATGATGAGGATCTTGCTGAATTAGAGAGAGCAACAACGAAAGAAGGAGAAGTAGCAAGATTGGATGCCATGGAAGAGGACAAAGACACATTTGAATATCAAGAAACCACTACTCAATCTCCTAGTCCTTGTTTGGATACTATAGCATGGGAACCTTCTAGTTCTAGGCCTTCAAAATTGAGTACCATTGGGAGGGGAAAGAAGAAGATATAGATTACATGTGGTTGTTAATGTTTTCCTCTTTTTGACATAATTATATGTAAACATTTATAAACTTATGATGTTGTTATACATTGAAACTATGAGTATTTGATGACTATGAATGATTAAATTTCAATTATTGAGTGTTTGATGATCATATGACATGTGTAATCTTTGAATTATGAGTGTTTGATAATCAAATTAGGCTCTTAGGTTCTCTAAATGCATTAATTTGTTCTTGTTTTTTTTGTAAAACTATGGTTTTTTTTTTGCCGAGTCCTAACCAAGTTTTTTCCCAAGTCCATGTTGAGTCCTGAGTCCAAGTCATATTTTTAGGTTGTCAAGTCTGTGGCAAGTCTAAGTTTTCCAACTATGATGACAACCACTCAATTTTCTATAAGAATACAATAGACACAAGACCTAATGCAGGCATCTAAATGATGTAGAGATAAAGTTGGGAAGCCATCAAATCTCCACAAACTAAAGGTTGCACAAACTTATCAATAATGAGGTAATGAAAATTATATGAAAAAGCCCCAAACCTAAACTTCACTCACCATGGACGGTGAAACCCTAATTTGATCAACTCCAACCATCCATGAGCAAGAAAGCATATGAATTCTTATAATTTAGAAAAACTTCAACACACCACTCATTCAAAATACCCTAATTTTAACCCTAGAACCAATGCACAAAAACTACAAACCTTAACCTACAAGAAACACATCAAAAGAAAATGCAGACTAGCTCATACTTCCCAACTAAAAATAATTATAAACCTAATCTTCCTAGCTACCCAAGTTTACTTATATACCAACTTAAAGAAGCTAACACACCTAGGAAAATCCAACCCAAATTACAACTGGTCTTTAACCTTAACTTTCAATTTAAACTAAGGCACATAAATAATGCTAAGGCCACTCACCTATATTTTCATGAAAATATGAGGTAAAAATTCTAAGATCCTTAATCAATTGCACCCTTGGTCACTCATGAGCTCCGCATCACCAAATTGAATCTTTGATTTGAGAAAAAATGATCTCAACAATCTCCAAATGGCCTATATACCTCAACCCATCTACCACCATTAATGCCCCAGATTAATAGTGTCAAGTACTCAAATGCAAAAATTTGAGGGGGTACGACCCTAAAAAAAAGTCATAATCATCTACTTTATAGAAAATCGACACACATGATCCTTGCGAAAAACTAGTCAATCCTTGACTCATGTATAACCACAATAAAAAATTTGCAATTTTGGCTTTGCAGGAAAACACAAGCCCTTTGATTTTGCAGAAAACCAAAGACTTTTCGACTCTATAGAGACTTAGGGTATGTTTAATTTTGCCATAAAATTGAGACAAAATTATCCTAGTCAAATCTCTACAAACCAAAATTTCCTGACCAAAGTTGCAATTGAAGCACAAAACTAATGAGCAACCATGCTAAAAAGGAAAACTAATCTAAAACGACCCAATTGAAGAACCCAAAAGCATAAATCCCACAAAAAAGAAAAGAGGGGGTCCCCGCTTTCATAGGGGCATGTGGGAAAGGCACAACACCTCCATTCAAGACCACAACTACACATCAACCAAGTGAAATGTTGTTGGAAAAACAAGGACAAACAACTGAGAGGGGGGGTGAATTAGTTGTCACAAAATAATAAACTTTTCAAACTTAATCTTAGATATGATGAATAAGCAATTAACCATAAGCAATTAACACATTAGAGAGATAGAGAACACCAAGATTTTAACATGGAAACCCTATTAGGGGAAAAGCCACGGTGGATGTTAGTCCACAATATTATACCCTGTTAAAAGTATAATGAAAACAATAAAGGGGAATGCACATGCATTTAGGCACACTGTCTAGAGTTCACTGCTCAGTTACAGAAGGGGCTCACTACCCAACAATACAAAATATGATTAAATCCAGAGGGTACAAATTAAGAAAATAGCTTATGTACAAGCCTGATTACATTTCCAATTAAGCACAAAAAACTCCTTCACTTTTCACTCAAACTACTTCACACTTCACTCAAGCTTCTTCACACTCTGCTCTGCAATCGAATGATATTTGCACATACACACATAGGAGCACACCCACCACACGAAGCACACTTTGCATCGATGAAAAAATCGCTCTTATATATCCGCTACATGAGATTACATCAACAACTTAGTTGGCCAGAAAAATAAAACATATTTGCAATTTCAGCCCAAATTTACAATTAAATTTTCAATGTGGATCTAAACACCATCGGCCAAAACAATGATGTGACCCAAAACAATATTCACAAGCATTCCAAACATTCAAATTTTACTTTTCAAGGATCCACAACACATTACCACCATCACGTCGTCCAAGAACATTAAAACCCAAACATGAACAAGAAAAAATTGACCACTAGTACATCGAACAATGTGGATGTAACACAAAGATAGAGAATGATCTAGAGACATCCAAGAACACCAAGAAATAATAGAGAAACAT
This sequence comes from Sequoia sempervirens, assembly GCA_007258455.2. Classification (NCBI taxonomy): domain Eukaryota; kingdom Viridiplantae; phylum Streptophyta; class Pinopsida; order Cupressales; family Cupressaceae; genus Sequoia; species Sequoia sempervirens. The sequence goes on along the minus strand of VDFB02100561.1, from coordinate 31,313 downwards.
CCACAACAACTAGAATTACCAAAATCACACAAACTTCACTCAAGAATACTGACAGAGACCACAAAAATATTGTCAGACCACAACACGATCAAATCTATATGCAAACCTCTAAAACTTTTGGTAGATGATCTAGATACTCTAAAAAATAAATCCTTTAGTCCACAACAGCTAATCTTCAACATACAGAATAAGACGCCTTAATGATCTACATAGTTCCACTGGGAACCTAGAACACTTTCTTTTACAATTTTCTCAATATCCTCGACATATACATCATTTGATGTATTGAAGGCTGATAGTGCTGACATCAATGACAACCACATATCAGCAATACATCCATAGCATCTAACATTCTCCCCCTTTGACATTAATGGCAACACATGATGTGAAAAATACTATCAACCCAACACACTTGCTTCTTAACTGCTTTTCTCCCACAAGGCTCTTCTCCTCGAAATATTTTTCACATTGCACTTCTCCCCCTTTGACATCAATGGCAATGGTAACCATGACCTTTTCATATACATTCTCTAAACCACATATTTGCACATCTGACTACTCCCCCTGAATAGCAGCCACAAAAACATCAATCCGAATCAGAATATAGAAATGTAGCTCATGGATTGATGCAAGTAAATGCATCTTTTAGTTCTTATCAGGAGGGGTAATTACCCCTAACATTCCTTTGAGATACTCAAAAATATCCTTTGGCAATGGCTTAGTAAAGATGTCTACAATCTGTTCTTTGGTAGACACATACTCCAATCTGACTTCTTTCTCATTCACTTTCTCCCTCAAGAAGTGAAACTTGATTGATATATGTTTAGTCTTAGAGTGTAGAACCGGATTCTTTGAAATATTTATTTCACTTGAATTGTCACAGTATATGGCAATATGCTCTTCATATATCACCCTAATATCTTTGAACATTTGTTTCATCCATATCACTTGAGTACAATTATTTGCAACAACAATATATTCTACTTTAGCAGTAGATAGAGAAATGGAATTATGCTTTTTGCTCAACCAAGACACCAACTTCTTCCCTAGGAAGAAAGCACCACCACTAGTAATTTTCATATCATCTACATCTCCATCCTAATCCGCATCAGTATATGCACTCAAAGTGAGATCATCATCCTTTGGATACCAAAGTCCAAAGTCAACTATCCTTTCAGATATCTGAAGATTCTCTTAACAATAGTCACATGTGATTCTTTTAGATCAGCCTGAAATCTAGCAACCATACATATAGCATTCATAATATCTGGTCTAGTCTAAGTTAAATAGAGCAATCCACCGATCATTGAACTGTATCTAGTTTGATTCACCTTAGGAGAATCATCATTCTATGTTAGCTTGCATCCAGTCACCATGGGAGTACCAACAGGCTTTGATTCTTCCATCCCAAATTTCTTCAGTAGCTCTCTCACATATTTGAACTGAGATATGAAAATCCCCTTGTCTAACTAGGTAACTTGCAATCCCAGAAAGAACATCTCTCTAATCATACTCATCTCAAATTCATCCTTCATCTCATCAACAAACTTCATACATAGATTGTCATCTCCTCCAAAAATGATGTCATCAACAAAGATTTCTATAATTAACTCTTTATCATGATCCAATTTGAAATATAAGTTGCTAGCAATACCTTTAGTTAATCCAAGCCTCAGTAAGTATTTGTCCAATCTAGCATATCAAGCTCTGGGGTCTTGCTTAAGTCCATATAGAGCTTTCTTCAAGTGGAAAACCATATCTTCCTTGTTAGTTAGCTGAAACCCATTTGACTGTTCAATGTATACTTCTTCTAGTTCTCCATTCAAAAATTCCAACTTCACATCCATTTGATAGAATTTATAGTTCTTGTATGCAACATAAGCAAGAAATAATCTAACAACTTCAATTCTGGAAACATGGGAAAAAGTTTCTTCAAAATCAACACCTTCCATTTGAGAATACCCTTTACATACCAGTCTTTCTTTATTCCAGACCACTTAACCTTATTCATTCAGCTTGTTCTGAAACACCCATTTAGTACCAATCACATTTTTGTCTTTAGGTCTGGGAACCAGTATCCACATGTCATTCCTTTCAATTTGTGTCAGCTCTTCCTTCATATCTTCCATCCAGCATTCATCTTGGCAAGCTTCAGTGACATTTTTAGGTTCAATCTTGGAAATTAGACAATACTCTTCTGCAATCTTTCTTCTAGTTTGCACTCCTTTATTCTTATCTCCTATAATTTGAATTTTAGAATGATTTAGCTTTACATACCTTGGAGTTTTAGGACTTCCACGAGCTTTTGGTTCTTTTGATATTTATTTTACACTTGCACTTGTTTGTGCTTCCCAACTTGATTTACTAGAATGAATTGAGGTTGCTTTACCAGAACATATGGAATAATTTGAAGTTGATTTGGTGTCTGAACATTTTTTCCTTTGTTTGTATTTTCTTCATTTGAATCATAACCATAATATCTGGATGATTTGGTTGATTCCTCATCAACTCTGACATTTGTACTCTCAACCATCTTTCTCAGTCTTTTGTTATAGCACTAGTAGGCCTTGCTTTTAGTATAGTAACCTAAAAATATTCCTTCATCGCTTCTTGCATCAAACTTTCCTATATCATCATCTCTCTTGATATAACATTTTCTTCCAAATATCTTGAAATATTTAACAGTAAGCTTATAACCAAACCATAGCTCAAAAGGGGTCTTACCAGAATTACCATTAACATTTACCCGATTTAAAGTATATACACAACAGTGCTTACAGCTTCACTCCAATAGATCTGGGGCACATTTCCTTCTAACATCACTGTTCTAGCAGCATCCAAAATTGTTTTATTCTTTCTCTCTGCAACTCCATTTTGTTGAGGGGTTCGAGGAGAAGATAACTGTCTTTTGATTCCATGTTCTTCACAAAAATAGTTGAACTCCCTGGAGGTGAACTCACCACCTCTGTAAGATCTCAGACACTTGATATTTATACCTTTCTCATTTTCTGCCATAGCCTTGAAACTTTTGAACTTTTCCAATGCTTCACATTTTTCTCTTAAGAAGGAAACCCATATCATTCTAGAGTAATCATCAATAATCAATATAAAGTACCTTTCTCCATGAATACTTTTGACTCTAGAGGGACCACAAAGGTCAATATGTAGCAACTCCAACAAATCATTTGAATGAAATTGTTTGCTCTAGAAGGAGACTCTAATATGTTTACCCATCTAACACTCCTTACAAATTGTGTTAGAAAGCTTCACTAACTTAGGTAGATCTCTTAATGCTTGAGTGGAACTTACCTTGACAATGTTATCAAAATTTACATGACATGGCCTCCTATGCCACAACCAGCTTTCATCTACTTAAGCAACTAAACAACTCCCACTAGCAGTATTCAAGTGAAAAATATTACCTTTTGTCTTTCTACTTGTAGCAATCATATTGCTAGAAATTCCACATAGCTTGCATCTTCCATCTTTGAATTGTAGATCATAGCCTTTGTCCACCATCTATCCAACACTCAAAAGATTGTGCTTCAGGCCTTCAACATAAAGAACATCATTAGTGTTATCCTTACCACCAAGACAAATAGAACCTCTGCCATGAATCACACTAGCATTGTTGTCTCCAAATTTTACAACACCACCATTATACTTCTCTAGACTTACAAATTTGTTTTTATCACCAATCATATGATGTGAGCATCCACTGTCAATAACCCACTCATCTTTTTCTTCAACTCAGGCTGCAAGATCTTTCACATCTTTAGAAAATTCAGTAGCCACAGGACTATTTTCAATAGTAGCAATGAAAACCCATTCATCTTCATTTCCATTATCTTTATCAGACTCATCATTAGTCACTCCTTCTTCAGCAAAGTAACATTTCTTTTGGAATCTAGACTTGTTAAGCTTAGATCTAGGAACTCTTTCAATACATCTTGATGAAAAATGACCTATTTTATTGCAAGAAAAACATTTAATAGGTAACACTCCTTCATACTTACCTTTTCTTCTACCTTCTTTCTTTACAACTAATGCTTCTGATTCTTCTACCTCTCTTTCTTTATCTTCAAGTTGTCTTAGTTCATCATACTTTGATATCTTCCTGGAACAATCTCTCAGACCATATCTTTGCTTGTTACTTCTGGATATAGTAGCCTTGAATGCATATTCAATCTTCAAAACAGATTCACCAAATTCACTTAATTCAAAAGCAGCAAGCTTACCAACCAGCATGTCTCTTGTCATCTTTGTTACTGATCTGAGCTCTTCAATAGTGTGAGCCTTCACTTTGTAGGAGGGAAGCAAGGATCTGAGTATCTTAGCCACAATTTCATCCTCATCCAAAGAACCACCAGAACATCTAATACCCATCACTATTTCATTTACTCTTTGCATAAAAGAAGTGATATTTTTATCTTCACACATCTTCAAATTCTCATACTTTCCTTTCAAACTCTATAGCTTAGCCATCTTCACCTGTGCATCTCCTCCATTCAAATTTTCCAGATTCATCCAAATCTCATGAGCTATCTATAGTCCTATCACATTTTCCATCTTTGAATCTATCAGAGCACTCACCAAAGCTTCAATAGCCTTGATATTGTTTTCAACATCTTTGATCTCATCAGTAGTGGAGGGACCATTCTAAGGAATAACATATGGATCTTTTGTAATCTTCCAAAAAGATTCACCAATACACCTTAGGTGATATTGCATCCTGACTTTCCATAGTGAGTAGTTAGTTCCATCAAATCTAGAACTGTCCTTGTATGTTGCCATCTCGGATCACCTCAAGCTCTTAGACTTGTTTAGAGGAACCTGCTCTGATACCAATTGTTGGAAAAACAAGGACAGACAACTAAGAGGGGGGTGAATCATTTGTCACAAAATAATAAACTTTTCAAACTTTACTTAATCTCAAATATGATGAATAAGCAATTAACACATCAAAGAGACAGAGAACACCAAGATTTTTATGTGGAAACCCTATTAGGGGAAAAACCATGGTGGATAATATTATACCCTATTAAAAGTATAATGAAAAAAATAAAGGGGAATGCACATGCATTCAGACACACTGCCTAGAGCTCACTGCTCAGTTATAGAAGGGGCTCACTACCCAACAATATAGCATAGGATTAAATCCGAAGAGTATGAACTAAGAAAATAGCTTATGCACAAGCCTGATTAGAGTTCCAATTAAGCACATAAAACTCCTTCACTTTTCACTCAAACTACTTCACACTTCACAAAAACTTCTTCACACTTTGCTCTACAATCGAATGATATTCACACATACACACATAGGAGCACACCCACCACACAAACCACACTTTGCACCGATGAAAAAATCGATCTTATATATCTGCTACATGAGATTACATCAACAACTTAGCCAGCCAAAAAAATAAAACATATTTGCAATGTCAGCCCAAATTTACAATTAAATTTTCAATGTGGATCTAAACACCATCGACCAAAACAATGACGTGACCCAAAACAATATTCACGAGTGTTCCAAACATTCAAATTTTACTTTTCAAGGATCCACAACATGTTACCACCATCATGTCAACCAAGAACATGAAAACTCGAACGTGCACAAGAAAAATATTCAACCACTAGCACACCGAACAATGTGGGTGTACCACACAGATAGAGAACAATCTAGAGACATCCAAGAACACCAAGAAACAACAACGAAACATCCACAACAACTAGAATTACTAGAATCACACAAACTTCACTCACGAATACTAATAGAGACCACAGAAATATTTTCAGACCACAACACAATCAAATCTATATGCAGACCTCTGAAACTTCCAGTAGATGATCTAGATACTCTAAAAAAAAACCCTTTAGTCCATATTAGTTGATCTTCAATGTATAGAACAAGACGCCTTCATGATCGACAAAGTTCCACTAGGAACTTGGAACACTTTCTTTATAATTTTCTCAATATCCTTGACATATACAACCTCTAATGTATTAAAGGCTAATAGTGTTGACATCAATGACAACCACATGTCAGCAACACATCCACAACATCCAACAAATGCTACCAAACCAGCCTCAATTATATGGATTCACCTAGTTTTCCACAAACCAACAATGTGCCCTCAAATTATGAAGCATTTCTCTGGTACCAATGATTTATTTGTTAGGATTAGTGTGATATTCACTTGCAATCTTATGATTAATGTTATTTTCTCTAAATACCTTCTAGAGGGTGCAATCTTATGAGTAATGTTATTTTCTCCAAATACCTTCTAGAGGATGCAATCTTTGACCTAGCGCTCTAATTTCATGGTTATTTTTAAATCGGAGATTTTGAAGAGATGGGTATATTAAAAAGATCAAATATTAGTTTGAAGTTTGTTCAACCCCTTGGAAACCCCTTAGAGAGTGATAAAATGAGCTTCAAAGTTTAATAGTGTGATACCTTAGAAAAATAGAAAGGGTGAGAGGTGGGCTTGGGATATTATTGTAATGACATCGAATAAGGAGATCATGGTAAAAGGTCAATAGTAGTAGTTGCATTGGAAAGAGTGGAGCATACTATCATTAGTTGGTTTCTACCTTATGATCATGTTCCAATGCATAGGGGGCATGGGATTGTTCTTGTGTACCATGGTTTTGGTGGACACTATTTTACATAAACCACTTGGTGGTTTTTTGTTTTGTTTGCTCTATGTCGAGTGTATGAGAGAGGGGTTTAATAGTGTTATACTTGTGAAGTGTTGTTAAATAGCTAGAATGTTATTAGATTGAAGATTGTATTGGAATAATCTTATTAATATTGATACAAGCTTGGAATATCTTTGGTGGTGGAGTCTTTTTTTGTTTCAAAAAAAAGTTCTCCATGTAAATCTAGTTACATATTATTGTTGTTTTTATTTTTGCTTCTTGTTTTATTTGATGGTTTGATCACATGTACTAGCTAGAATTGAGCACTATTTATTTATACTTTATTTTATATATTTGCCTTGTTCTCAACACAATTCAAACACTTCAATTCCAACCTATCTATTATTTTTAGAAAGCTACCTCCTTTTGTACATGGTCCTTTTCTTGAACTTATCCTAAATATGTTGGGGATTATTTAAGACATGCCATTAGGAATGAAATGCTACCTATACCACTTCCCAACCTTCCTAGGTTTGAAGGGGAAGGAGATCCAAATACACACATTAAATCCTACACCACTGTCATTTGAGACCCCTCGTGGCATGTGGTAGTTTCCTAGATATGTATGAAAAATTTAGAATACATTATTATTAAATGGTATTATTAATTAGCTAAAGGTTCCATCCATTCCTTTAGATATCTCATTGGATATTTCATCACCACCTTTAATATAAATACATTTATTAGAATAGGGATTAGATAATTCCTCCACATATAGCAAAACAATAATGAATTTGTGAATCACTTCTTGACCTAGTCAAGGCAAGTATTGTATTCCTTGTCCATTGTCCCTAATACAAAGCCTTACAAATTTTATGATCTCTTTCTACATGACATAAGAAGAGATCCAAAGAATACTACAAATATTAAGGAAGCTCTATAAAGTCCCCTTCACATGATCAAGCTACAATTAATAGCTAGAGAAAAACTATATTGTAGTAATGGAATATTGGTTATTCAAAAACAAATAAATAATCAAAATTAAAATAATAATTCCTTGCTCCCAATTCTTTTGAAAATTAAAAGGAGTTCCATGATGAAAGAATTCATGGAGACCCCTCTATTAAAAATAATAGTTGCAACAATTTTCAAAATTATAATACTTGTATTGGAAACAATAATTATTCAAACAAGGGAAATCAAGATATCCACATTGTGGACTATTGTAATAAACAAGGGCCACATTTTTTATAAAAAAAATCCAAATTAAAATAAGTTACAATGGATGCCTTTATCACTTTTTGATCACTCAACCTTGAGATGGGCAAGGTGAGAGCATATGATGTGGAGGACCACACAAGTATCTAGAATGCAACAACTTAGAAGGAAACACACTAGGCAAAAAGCCAAAAAATCTCATTTCTTCAATGGAGTGTGTCATGCAATAACTAGAAAAGAAAACAGTTCAACACTTATTTAGTGGACTATGAAATTACAATGAATATAAATATTTCATGCTTTTTTAACAAAGTACAATTACAAAGCACAAGAATTTCCATTTATTCAATGGGGTCAAAAAATAGAAAACTTTGACTTGCTCAATGGGGTAAACAAATTATAGTATGTCCAATTATTTAGTGGGGTGAGCATTTACAAAATTTCCACTTATTCAATCTGGTGAGAAAATACATTAAGAGAAAGGATGAGACCACTAGCAGTACTACCCTTTGTAAGGAAAGCAATGGTGCGGAAGCAACTTTCCTAACGTCAAAACCACAGGGAAGTAAGCAGACCATACTTTTAATTTTCAAATTACAATCCAATTAAGACACACATGAAAGATTTACAGAAACAAAGAAGATACTCAAAGACAATGAACAACAAATTTACGTGGGAAACCCTTTCGGGAAAAAACCGACCACACCAAGCTGAATCTCTTTGTATTACAGTAACAACAATTACATACAATCAGAGATACAACTCTCTAGTATTAGTTCACAGTAGTTTCATTCACTGTTCATCCAGTTACAGAAATGCTCTCAACAATCCGATCATCTCAAAACTCAGAATCGATATGCTTTTATCTTATCACATTCTAATTTTTACCTTTTGTTCATCCTTATCTGCCATTACCCCATCATAGAAAGTTTCCACTTGAGCGTTGATTTTTCCCTGCATGCAGTTCAGCTCCAGTGTAGCAACTGTTGCAGAAATCTAACCGCCATCCATTTGAAAATCGCTTCCTCTGATTGGTCCACGAGGCTCCACATAGGATGGTCAAAGGCATTCAACTTTGTTGGCATATCGGTGAGACACTAACAGTGTCTCCTCGATGCCACAAAGTCTTCACTATCGATATTGTCATAGGTTCCAATAGTCGGCAAGATGATATAGCGAATGCCATGATTCATATTGAATCCATTGACATCCAATGCATTCCTATTGGCAAGAGATTTCTCATCGGCTAGACTCATACCGATGCTCACAAAGTCACAACGACTTCAACTTTTCCATTGGCAAGACTTTCCATTCACCAAGAGGTTTCACCAGGTCTCCCCAAGTTTCACTGAAGCACCTGATAGTTGGCAAGACATTCGCTTTCACCAGGACTTCATACTGAGGTCCTAAGTCATATCGAGCGCTCCAATCACCAGTTGGCAATCCATTCATCTTTTTCCAAGACCTTTCACCGTGCACTCATGTCTTTCTGAGTCTACAAGACATTTGACCTTCACCAAGACCTCACTCCGAGCAACCATGTCTTACCAAAGACTATCGACGAGACACCCTAAGTCGCCAAGACTTCATACCGATCACCTTGAGCTACTCCGATGACTTTAGTTGTATCCCTATCGGCGAGACCTTCCATTGTCATTGGGACTTCATACCGAAACCCTTTAGTGTCACCGCAAAGGCCATATGCTATCAGTAAGACTCTCTTCGGTTGCTGGGACTTCATACCGAGCAATCAAGTCACCCCGAAGACACTAGCTATTGTGAGTCTTTCTGAAGCCCGATAAGAACATACTTTCAGCCAGAGATCTCCATTCGACAAAAGGTCACAGCGAATGCTTCTTGTCACAACAATAGTTCATTTGGCAAGACACCAACCTTGTCTCAGTGACTTGGAACATTTCAAAGGATCCAGAACAGTTAGTTAGCCAGACATCAATAATGTCACACCAACTTGTCCTTCTAGGAGTTACATGTTAGTATGGATTGAGGCAAATATTCCAACACCCTCCAAGGTATTACAATAAATTGATGCATTACAAAATCATCATTAGAGAACATTATCTTACTGATTTATGCTAATAAAAAGTTCATATCACAAATCTTAACCGCTACAACAACCTAAAATGAGCCGAATAACATCAATAACAAAATACTCACATACCCAACAAAGTTATAACTTAGATGATGTTGAAATGATGATTTTAAGTCTAATATCACTTGGTTTTATTCATAAACTATCAAATTAGAATTGAACACTCACTAAGAGGACACTAAAAAAATATAGATTATTGATATTTGACTAACACTAAAAGTTATAAGATCCTCCAAAAACTAGAATTTGCATTGTTACTCCTATGGATCCAAACCAATCTCAAACATATTGGAACTATATACATAAAATATAACTTATTGTTGAACACATCGGATACTGATGGGGGGGGGTGAATTAGTATCTTCAAAAAATTAAACCCCTCCAAAAATTAAGATTTCCATCACAATTCAAACTTCTTAATCAAACCAAAAATCCTTAAATAGATCAACAACAATGAAATATATAGAAATTTAATCTCTTAAAAATTTCAACAACCCTTAACTAGATCAGCAGCAATGAAAGATAAAACAAGGAACATGTATGCACAAGATGACACCAGATTTACATGGAAAATCCAATGAGAGAAAAACCACGGTGAGAGTTAAATCATAATATATGAAGCTCGTTGCTTAAAAACTAAGGCTCGCTATCAAAAGACTTGAAAACTAAGGCACACAACCTTAGGGAAAGATAAAAAGGACTTGCAGACTGAAGCACACAACTCTAGGGAAAGATACAAAGACCTAATTATATTCACTATCTTAGAGAAGGATATTTGAAAGTTTAGAATTTACAAAATATGTCAACAATACACTATGTTGACTGAGGCATTACAACACATCTGATCTTTCTTCCACATGCCTTTTCACTTCTTCTGCAAGATATTCAATACATTCCACACACACTTTGCAACTAATTTGATCTTTCATTTATATCCACCACAAGATCTCAAAACATCAATTAGGTCAGCTAGAAATAATAATCTCAACAAGTCGGCCACATAAACATAGTGCGGTCCTATCCAGGGGATAGAGGGGACCAAAAACAACTTAATACATATTCCAATGTGATCCAAAAAAACTCACATGTTGGCGCACATCAATCCAAGTCAACAAGGAAACGTGTAGATGAAGCATGTAGCACATAACCAATTTACCCAAAAAAATAACTTCAACTAAATTTACTCAATGTGGTTCTAACCAAGAAAGGACATGACCCAAAAACATCTTAACACAACCTCATATTCTAGCACAAACCCTCAAACACATAGTGCAAGCAAGATAACAAGCCCTATCAACTAGATATCCACAAATTTATTAGAAGACCAACTCAAACACAATGAAACACCAAAAGAAATCAACCACAGATGTACGGATCACAATGATATGTTCCTTGAACATCTTTAACACTCCTAGACACTTCTTTCATACTATTATGCTACCAATAGCTATCACAAACCAAACAAGAACAAAACACTTCATCCCAAAAGCACAAAATACACAACCATGAGATAGAACTTAGATCAACTTGTTGACCACTTCAAAACATGAAATATGAACTAAGACCCTACACAGACACTAAGAGAACATCCACCAAGCAGCAAGAGAAGAAACATCAAAGCAAATAAATGTGAAACATTTTTTGAACTAGTCTAGAAAACCAACAAAACTGCCAACCTACAATTAACAGAAACTTTCTCAGCAACACTAGTGCCCTAAAAAGATAGGAGTGCAACATCCATAGAGAAAAAACTCTAAATCCCAACCATAAGACTATATCTTCCACAATGGAGGAATGTGGGGAATTCTCCCAAACATTCTTCAACACAACTTCCTAGAACAAAAACTTTTCAACTTGTGGAGGCCAGAACTTTCTTGCAACAACACATACATCCTCGGGAATAGTAGGATAGAGAATATAGCATACTATAGACCATCACACCATATCTCCACCATCAACAACATTTCTAATCCTCATCTTAATATATCATCAGGAAATCAACTCTACTAACAACAACCATACTCAACACTTCCTGCATTATCATCAGACAAGGAATGACATCCAACCATGAACTTTAGAAACATATAGATGAAGACACCAATGACCATAGAAACAATGAAAATTAATTTCAAACAACAATCTCACAAACATATGCAAAAATCTCACTAAGTGTTGACAACCAATGCTAACCAACACACTAAGTGTTGACAACAATTTCCTCAAGTATCAATGACAACCAACTACAAACTCACCAAGTGTTGATACTAGTGACAACCAAAGCCAACAATCTCCCCATTTTTCATTGATGGCAACACACGCCTACTCTCCCCCTTTGACATCAAGGAAAAAGGGCCACTCACACTTGCACATTAAAATCAACAACACATTCTCTGACTTCAAGAACAAAAGGCCAAAGATATTCAATTGAAATAGAAGCACATTCCCCCCCTTTGACCAACAACTACACAACTCTTCAAACTCCCCCTCACTACCAACTCCCCTTGAGAGATAACACACATCAATCCAAGAGAAAAAGGATATGACTCAAATTTCTCCCCTTGGATAGATGCACCATCTATGCATCTAATTAGAATGAGGGGTAATAACCCCTAAATTTTTCCAAAGATACTCAAAAGTATCCTTTGAAAGTGCCTTTTTCAATGTGTCTACAATCTAATCCTTTGTAGGCACATATTCCAATTTGACTTCATGCAAGCCGCAAACTTCTCCCCTAGAAGGTGATACCAAATAGAAATGTGTTTGGTTCTTGAATGCATCACTGGATTCTTGGAAATATTAATTGCACTAGTATTATCACACAATATAGGAACAGGTTTACCATAAACCACCTTTATATCCTTCAAAGTTTGCTTCATCCAAAGCACCTGGGTGCAACAAGATGTTGTAACATTATATTCATCTTCTGTGGTGGATAAGGACACTAAGTCTTGATTCTTACTGAACTAGGGGACCAATTTTTCTCCTAAGTAAAATGCATTACCACTAGTACTTCTCCAATCATCAACACATCCTACCCATTCAGCATCAATATAAGCACTCAAAGAAAAATTATCATTCTTTTTATACCAAAAACCATAATTTGGAGTTCCCTTCAAGTATCTAAAAATTATTTATGCTTCCCTCTCATGAGATTGCTTAGGATTAGCTTGAAATATGGCAACAAAGCATACTACATGCATAATATTAGGTCTAGAAGCAGTCAAGTACAACAAACCTCCAATCATGGACCTATAAAGAGTCTAATCAACCTTTAAAGACTCATCAATTTTTCTCAAGTGACAACCACTCACCATAGGAGTTCCTATAGGTTTGTAATCTTCCATGCAAAACTTCTTCAACATCTCTAACATACTTAGCCTAATAAATAAAGATACCACCATCTTGTTGAACAAATTGAAGCCCAAGGAAGAAAGATAACTCACCAATCATATACATCTCAAAATCTTCCTGCATCTCTTCTGTAAAATTATTACACATATCATCATCTCCACCAAAGAGGATGTCATCAACATATACAACCATAATCAACAGTTTTTCTTCTTGAACCTTAATGTAAAGATTACTATCTATAGTACCTTTCTTGAATACTTGATGAAGTAAATACCTATCCAATTGAGAATACCAAGCTTTAGGAGATTGTTTGAGACCATACAAAGCTTTCTTGAGTCTACACACCATGTTTGGACCTTCTAATAACTAGAAGCCATCCAATTGCTCAATGTATACCTCTTCCTCTAGATCACCACTTAGGAAATCCAACTTGACATCCATTTGATAGACTTTGAAATCCTTGTGAGTAGAAAAGGAAAGAAACATCCTTTTTGCCTCATTCTGGCTATCAGAGAAAAAATCTCCTCAAAATCAATACCCTCAACTTGAGAATATCCATTACATACCAATACAGACTTGTTCCTTACAACTTCACCATCTTCATTCAGTTTGTTTTGAAAGACCCACTTTGTTCCTATTGTATTCTTATCAGCAATTCTAGTAACCAATTTCCAAGTCTAACTCTTCTCTATCTAATCTAGTTCTTCTTCAATTGCCTTTATCCAACCATCATTTTTACTAGCATCAACAAAGTTCTTGGGCTCAACCTTTGACAATAAACACATATTTACTTTCTTACTTTCTCTTGCAAGCCTTCTCCTAGTCAGCACACCTTCATTCTTGTCTCTAATGATCTGATCTAATTTATGGTTCCTCTACACATACTTTGTTGGAGTCTTGGGAGCCTTCATTGGTTATAGTTCCTTCTCTTCTTTTTCTTTTTTTCTTCTTCTTCTTCATTCTATGGAGGTATATCAAATCCTTGAACCTCTTGTTCTTGTGAGATCTAATACAACTCTTCATCTACCTTAACATTTTTTCTTTTAATCATACTTCCCAATCTTTTTTTTAGCATCTATAGGCCTTGCTCTTGGTTGAGTAACCAAGAAGTATCCTTCATCACAACTTGAATCAAAATTTCCAAGGTCTCTTTCATCTCTCCTAATATAGCATTTTCTACCAAAAATTATGTATCTGACAATGGGAGGTCTTCCATACCATAGCTTATAAGGGGTCTAAGTGCTATTGACCCTCAACTATACTATGTTAAGCAAATAGAAAATGGTGTAAAATACTTCCTTCCAATACATATCAAGTAAATCAAAAATTTTCAACATGTTTCTAGCCATCTCTTGCGCAATCCTATTCTTTCTTTCCACTACCCCATTCTACTAAAGGGTTCTAGGAGAAGACAGATGTCTTATAATACCATGATTCTCACAAAAAAATTCAAATTCATTGAATTAAATTCACCTCCTCTATCTGATCTTAAGAATTTGAGCTTAACATCCATCTCATTCTCTACTTTTTCTTTGAAAATTTTAAACTTATCAAACGCTTTTGATTTATCTCTTAAAAATGTAACCCAAAACATTCTAGTGTAATCATCAATAAGTAACATGAAATACATTTCACCTTGTGGAGTCCTTGTTCTTGTAGGTTCGCAAAGGTTGATGTGAATCAGATCCAATGGAATTGTAGTAGAGCACTCCTTGCTCTTGAAACTTATCTTTGTTTTCTTTCCCATTTGATACTCCTTGCATAAAGTGTTTGCAAGTTTGGTTATCTTAGATGCATATCTCTCAAAGCATGAGAGAAACTGATTTTTACCATATTGTCAAAGTTGTTGTGTCCCATCCTTTTATGCCATGGCCAACACTCTCCATACTGATCAAATAAGTAGATTCTTCCATTAGCCTCCTTAAGATGATAGAAATTACCATTTGTCCTTGTACCCTCAGCAACTAATCTTTCAGACCCTACCTTCCTGATCTCACAACCATTGGCATGAAATGTAAGATTGTATCCTTTTCTACACATCTAACTAACACTAAGAATATTATGCTTTAGACCCTTGACATAGAGAACATCCTCAATCCTACTCTTTCCATCAATTGTTATAGCACCTTTTCCATAAATTTTTGTTGACTCATCACCACCAAACTTAACAACTCCACCATTAACCTTCTTAAGACTAGTGAACCTTCTCTTATCACTAGTCATGTGGTTAGAGCAACCACTATCAATAACCCAATCATTTTCCTCTTCCTTTGCATAAAAGGTAGTCCATAATTCCATTGATATTTCATTAACCTTGTCAGCCTAAAAGGTACTAGACCTCTTACATTCTCCAATATTTCTCTTTTTATTTCCATCTTTCAAGGCCATGAATAGTGTTTCATCATTTGAATCATTATCCTCATCTTCTAAGGAATAGTTGCTTTCCTTGGAATAGAAACTCTTTTTAACCTTATCTCTTTTGTTACCATCTTCAAATTCTTTGTAGGTACATTTAGATGCAAAATAATCGATCCTTCCACAATTGAAACATTTGAAAAGTAACTTACCTTTGTATTTTTTGGTGCCTTTCTTCAATATTCTTACAAAGTTTGCTTCAACCTCATCAAATTCATCACCCTAATCCACAGATTCATCTTTTATCCCTTTACTATTTTTGAATGAAGCTTCTTTCTTTGGAACATCTTTTCCAAACTCTCTCATTTCAAAGGAAATGAGAGCACCAAACATTTCATCTACTAAATACTTATCCAAGTCCTTAGATTGTTTAATAGAAGACACCTTATGACTATAGGATTTAGGGAAAGATCTTAGAACTTTCTTCACAATCTTATCTTCTTTTACTACACCACCAAGACTTGTGATGCTAGAAACTACTTCATGCACCCGGAGCATCTAACTTGCAATCTCTTCATTCTCTGTTATCCTTAGGGTCTCAAATTTGCTTTTGAAAATTTTCATCTTGGCTTGCTTTACTTTGGTGTCTCCTCATAGATTTTGCTATGTTTTTGCCAAACATCCTTAGTAGAACTACAATTCATCACCTTCAAGAGTTTTGAAACAGATAACCCACACAAGATAGTATTCTTAGTCATAGCATTGTTCTCATATAACCTGATTTCAATTGGATAAATTGGTGAAGCAACATGAGCAGCATAATTGTTATCAACAGGAGTGCATTCACATGTGAAAGCAAAGATACTTTGTAATCCTGTGTAATATGAGAAAACTTTCAAGTTGTGGGTACCATATGTTGAAAGTTAACCTCTGGATTATAAGTTGGCTTCCTATAATATTTTTTAACTATGGATTGTAAACTTTGATGGAAAAGGGAAAAAGACTTGAATTGAATGCATAAACTAAACTTTAAAATGGAAGGTGATGCACCTATTTATGGAAAACTTAAACTACAACTTGACTCACAAATGATTTCTCAATATTTCGACTTGCATAACCAAATCTAACAACTTAGCCACATAAATGTTTCATACAGAGGCTTTGATAGAATATCTCTTTGGAAGGAAAACTTTGTTTTCACAACTAAAGTGATAAAGTAATCACATGCACAATGTATAACTTATGAATTTAAACATTACTGCATACATATATTTATGAAAGAAACAAAAAAATTAGAAGTTTCAAAATTGAAAGACAATAATCTTTTGGTCAGATCCAACACAATGATGATGCCTAAAATCTTGAAGGAAAAACCTGATAATACTAAAAAATCAAAATGAATTCATTTGCTAATAACAAAGCTAAGATAACCTATAAACTGTTGCATAATATTAACTGTAAAGTATTTGAGTTACAAAATCAATCTCTTCTTTGCAGAATTGCAAAGGAAAAACTATGAAGAACTAAGGAAAAAATACTAAGTTTTTTTCCTATATACAATAAAGGGCTTCAGAAAGCCAAGAGGAGATAATTCAAGTCAAAATATCTAAATTGCAATGTTGATGTAAAACTGCAATTATGTCTCACTATTTTCTCCATTTTTTCTTTGCATGATTTTGGGAAAAAATAGACTATTTGATTAAATATTAAAGATAATCAATATGATTATTTTAATATTTATCATGTGAGCTCTCTTTATTGTTTATATTGCATGGTAAATATTAAGGTAATAAAATATTGCTTTTAATATTTAATTACATATTTTATCTTATTTAAAATCATACAAAATATAAAAGCTAAGTGTTTTTCACTTTAAAATTAAATGATAATATTGAGACTTAAACTCTCAACTCCACCAATATGCATGATGAATCATCTTTGGTCGTGCAAATTTGAAAAGCATGCAAAAAAGAACTCAAAACTAGAGCAAATTGAATGATTAAGTGTCCAAAACTCCCATTGAGTGATGGTCAACCCATGTGGGACCTCAAAACTAATGTAGAACTGTCATTTGAGTCTTACAATCCTCCTAAAATGGTGGATTTGTTTTTTTCTTTAGAAGTGATGAAAATTTCTCAAAAAATATGAACTGGGTCGGTGAGAAATTTGAATATTTTTTTGCCTCGTTGTTTTATAAATTATAATAAAAAATCATGAAAACCCATATCGTAGTTTTTGAGATATGATTGAAACATGCGACCACTATTCATTACATCTTTTGAATCTGAAAAGGCAACATGTTGAGCTCAACCCTTGTGGGAGCCTATTTTACACCACATGCTAAAATGTTGAACATGATAAACTAGCCATGAAACATGTACCTATACCTGATAAATCTTTGAATGTATGTTTTTCTTGTCTAATTTGCTCAAATGTCAAAAGAAAATTTCACCCCAGTTTAATAACTATCCGATAAAACTTTACTAATTTAACTGGTAACTAAAAATTAGTAACATTTCTGGCGACCTCTTTGGGGTGTTTTTTTGCTAAACAAATAAAATCAGTTTCCTTGCTTATCCATTGGGCATGGAGTCCATCTTTTTGTTTTTTTCTGACTCAAAAACCTCTGTAACTCAACTATAGAAACCATCAACAACAAACAAACCTAAAATAAACTAGCATAACTCTATTTAAGATGGAGCCAGAAAACTGTACAACATTTGCACTTTATTGAAAAATAAAACAATACTGAAATGAAGTGTGCTCAAAGCACTTATTAGCTTGAAAACTATCCTACCCTACACTACCCAGCAACAATGAGAGCCTCAAACAAATCCATTTATTATTTGGTTAAAGTAGTTTCCCTTTCTCAACAAAAAACACTGATTTACATGTTTATGAACAACTGAAACTAGATGAAGAACAAAAAGATATTTAATAAACTATTGCAATTCTTCATGAAGAATGTAAACAAACTCACCCACCCTCTAATTTTGATCAACCAAACTGTTGGTTTGGAGTGAATGAGCAAGTTGGCCATGTTGTCCTTCAATCTCAATCTCATGCTTGGACTTTGTTATGGAGAGATGTCTAATTAGGCATCCTATTGAGATGTTAAATTGAGGACTCTTTTTGTTGGATTCTTTCTCATGCGTTGTCTCTTCAACCACAACCTCTTTGGTCGCCTAATTATGTTGATCACAATCATTTGTCTTGAAAGGTGCTAATTTGTCAACAATGTTAGAACAAAAAACTTCAATGATGCTTGAGAATAAGTCCTCTTCATGAATAATTTCAATCTGCAGTCAGTACTGAACTTGACTCCATTTTTCCACAAATGTTCGTTGGTTGTTCGACAAACATTTGTCAAAAAATTGATGAATTGATGAAAATAAATTTGTTGCTATTTTTTCATCAAAATTCTGATGACGAATTAAACGTCAAAATAATGGCATAGATTTGTCGGTCATTGGCATCGTAAAATGACTCAGATGTTCGTCGAAATAACGATGAAAACTTCATATATCCACTGACGAATTACAACCAAAATGCAATTGCAATAGCTCTTCTGAAGTGTCGAAACAACACCAGAAGCTCATCTCCATTTTGATGAAATGGGAAAGAAGTTACGATGAAGCTTTTGTCATAGCTATCGCAACTTCGTCGAACCTTTTCGGTGATTTGTCGGCAGCCTTTGTCGAAATTGGGATGAAACAATGCAATTTTTGTTTAAAAAATATTTGTTGAAATGTACCATCGCGGAGACTCTTGGCGATGACCACCGAAGCCAACCCATCGATGAGAGATCAATCATTGAAATAGGATAGAAAACTCACTCTGATAGTCCATGTCTTGTCGATGACTTTCGTCAGCAAGACAGATCCAATGTCACACTGATCTGACCTCTTCAGGAGTTTTGAACACTACTAATTATCAACAAGACATTTTGAGGGTCTCGCCAATTAAACAAGTGTCTAAAAGCAAGTAAACAAATGGAACCTATTAATTTTCTTATTTTTGGGTTCTTTAAATCATAGAATTGATACCATCTTCTTGGGGTTCTGTGTATCATAGAATAGATACTTATATTCAGATTTGAATTCGAGACCAATTGTCATTGCACATTCCATTTTACTTGCACAGAGTATTCTATCAGCAATATATTGATAATGCCAAATGATTTATGGTGTTGTACAACTCTACCTATCATCACAGTTCTGTTGTTCCCCCCTAGAGAATCCTGCAAAGACAAGTTTACAATACCAAGTCAAATAATATGAAAAAGACTTACATAAAAATTAAATGATTATTCTCACAATGGAAATTGTTTAATTACAACAACAATTCCATAAAAGGTTATACATGCTTCATAAGAGATGACTGATCATACATACAGACTACAAGATGCATAGAAAAAATATTACACTTGAGAACAACCAAGGGCTAACAAGGGAAGGAGTTAAGAAACGTCTGGATTGAAGAGAAAATGTGTAGGGAAAATGTTGAGCAATGTCAAGAGAACAAAGCTTGTAGAACATATTCTTGACCTAATCAAGTGCTTGAACAACTTAAACAAAATTAAAATACTAAGACATACATGAGACATGTAATGAACTTCCAATATCTACCATCTTTTTCATTAATGTAGAGGTAGTTAAAGGAGAAATAATTATAATTGAAACACTATTCATAGTCCACTAAATTATGTTCATAATTTGTGTTCAATGGACCTCAATTTTATCATTATACTGCCCATCTAATACCATATTTTAATCCAAGGTTCAACTATCTCAGATCTAAAGAAGCACATTCAATTAACCATTTAAAGTACTATAAAATAAGGCAAGACTTTTACTTGAAAAAGATAGGGTACACTTGTAGGATTAAAGCTCTCACAATCATCAGGATTTATTGGCACACAAACACAACCTGCAACATATGAAGTAAAGGATGACTACAAGTTAGTGAAATGGTCCTTAATATGTGACTGATTTGCAAATTGATTGGTAGAAAATAAGGTTACAAACAAATCTACATGAAAAATTATGAGGACAATCTATTGTAATCATCAAAATAGATGAAAAGTGCAAAGGAAACAGTCGAGCTACATCTCTAGAGCCTAAAAAAACACATGCAAGAAACATAAAAAAAAAAAAACAAATCAGTTTTTGGATGAATACAAAATGGTGCCTTCAATGAGTGATTCATATGCTTTCACACCTGATAGGACATTAAGAAGATTTTAGTCTTCATCTGTGAAATTAACTACTTACAGAATAAACCCAGAAACCAATATTATATACCTCCATGTCTAACTGAGGGTAGGTATAAGAGAAAACAATTTCCTCAATCCAATGCTGAAAACTATCAATGTGTGTGTTGGTTTGTATTACTCAAAATATCATTTCACTACCTAAGGAAAAATACCAAAGTGATGTTTTAAATTTCAATCTTCACATAGGCTCCCTTATTGCTACACATGCATATACAAGCATTATTCGAGCTCTAAACTATTCAAATATTAAGGATTTAATTAGCCATAAGATGGAAAGTAGTTGTTTAGACATAATCCATCATCTTTTACTTATCTTTATTCACTCCTAGTGCTTCAGATAAATTTGTGTAAATGAGACAGAAATGTAAATCTTTTATGACAAAGAAAATTTTTAAAAGAAAGGGGGAGAGAGCAAAGGGTAGGGGGCAAGAGAATGCTTGAATATATAGCAAAGTATAACATTTTGATCATTATAACAATGAAACAAATCTTAAGTTTGAAGCATTAATATCATTTACAACATTTATGATCAAGAATGAATGTAAGTAGAGAAACTTTTACATACCTACAGATGGTACAAAATTTCATGGTTAAGTGGAAGGCTCACATCAACAACAAGATCCAAATATCCGTGTATCTATCTCAATATAGCCTCTAAACCCTTCAGAGCTGTCAATTTTTCCACTAACCTCTTATGCACAAAAGTCAAATTTTAGAGTTATGTCACAACTAAAAATAGAAGAAACAAAGCTTTGAAACCAAATCCACACACAACAAAATGTGGTATTCATACAAAGCCATACAAACAAACTAAACTTAGAACATTGGAATGCAAACAACTTCAAATTATGATGCAGAGCATGGATTCAAGGTATAAAGAATCATTTTTCTGCCACCATAGTGAAAAGTTAGCACTTTCTTTCATCTTTGCATATTGGTTTGATGCTTCAAATGATGCATTTCTTATATTGAAAAGTGCATTACCTTATTAAGCTTCTCTTTGTTTTGAGAATAGTTTAATATTCTCTACTTAACAGAGCCAACCACGTGATGGTGGAAGCTCATTTGGCCCCTGCCCCTCCCCTCCCCCTGCCTCACATCACTCTCAATTCCCCATACCCAATCATTTAACATTAATCATTCATTCATCCATTAATAACATATAACATTCATTCATTAACATATAACATTCATTCATTAACGTATTCACATTCATTCATTAACATATAATATTCATTCTTTCAGTTTTTACATATTATCAAAAATATGGTTGTCATGATATGAATATAATCACTTTTTTTTTGTTTCTTTTTTAAAGCTAAAAAAATCTGAAGTGGAGTATCGTTTTCTAAATCATTTTTCCCCCCTTTAGTTTTTCTACCCTCTGCTTGTGATCTTAATGTACGCCTAGTCGTCTGCTCATGACATGGACGTCGTTGCAAGGGGGGTCTGCTGCAATAACAAAGAAATGTTAAATTGATATGTTTTATTATTATTGTTACAAGTATTTCATTAATTAAAAGAACATTATATTGGTTCTCTTTACCTTATGGGTCCACATCATGTTCCTAAACTTCAGTTATAGACTCATGCTCAATATGCTAAACACCTTCTAAATCCTAATCTATAGTTGAAACATGAAAGGTTACATTAATTAATACACCAATTGAAATTAAATATGTTTAAAAGAATATGAGAGTGGTCCTCTTTACCTGATGGGGCCACATCATGTTCCTGATCTTCTCTAGCCTGATCATGCTCAACACATTGATCACACTCTACATGCTCTAAAATTGAAACATAAAAAGTTACATTAATTAATACACCAATTGCAATTAAATATGTTTAAAAGAACTTTAGAGTGGTCCTCTTTGCTTGATGGGGCCACATCATATTCCCGATCTTCTCTAGCCTGATCATGGTCAACATGTTGATCATGCTCTACATGCTCTAAAGTATCGGGATGCACACGATGACCTTCATCTGCAAGTTGTGCTCCACCCTCACCAAGCTTCATTCCAATGTCATGTGTAGTATTATCATTACTTGAATGTTTAAAAAAATAGGCATGTAATTACTTTATGGTGGAAATTAATATTGAATAGATTGCACAATTATTCAATTTTAAATAAACTTTATTAAATTTATTTACCTGTGTGTCGGATGCAGTGGAAGATTTTGTTTTCCCAGTCAAGACTCTTAGGCATTCAACCACGGCTCCATAGCCTTGCTGGAAGGCAATCTTCAAGTCATCTTCTATGGGAACTCTGTTGAATTCAGAGCCCTACATTTTTGCAAAAGATCATGAATTTTGCTTCTATGGTGTGATAAAACAAAAATTGTTTTCAATTTATTATTTGGATACAATATTTCATTTATTGATACTAATTCATGCAGCTAATTTCATATAACCACCAGAGCCAAGTTTTTGTTGCCCGTGTTTTTCTAGTCTTGTCTTTGTTGTCTTTGATGTGTCAGGAAGCCTATAAAAAGTTTGAAATATGTTAGATTATGTAAAAAGAAAGAGTAATAAGTATATAATTACATTGTTGATAGTATCACATACCTTCCTCTGCCTGGTGGTGTCTTTCCTTTTTTCTTTTCAGCCTTTTTCTTTCCATCCGACACCAGGTCCTTCCACTCCCTCTCTAGAATCATGGGGGGATGCCCGTACTCTTTGTTCTCTAAATGTGACCTATATTGGTCCCTCACATAATTTAGATAGGTACCAGCTTTCTTAAGGACATTTGTTCGATTGAATTTTTTATCACCGAAGAGCACAACTAAACGGTTAATGAGCTCATCTTTTAAATCTTGATTTTGGGCATTCCACCGTGTACGTATGGTGGGCCCAAAGAGCTCCAATGTAATATCACTTAGATGTTTATAAAAAATATTATTTCCTACAAAATGATCATGGGATTAGTAGTCTAAAAAGAGTGATCAATAATTAAATTCCAATTGGATTACATATAATAATAATTAAAACATTTTAAATTACCTAGGACCTTCTCTATCTTTATGGGAACGAAATCCTTGGTCACCATAAATGTTACCGACAATGTTCCCGTACTAGTAATACGGGAAGATCTAGGAAATGTTACTAAAATATCACCAATATTAGTGGCCTCTGCATCCCCAGGTACATGTCCTGACACATGTTTTGGCATGTGTTCGCTGCCAGAGGGTGCACTAACGGATGCCTGCATGGTATGTGTTGCCAACATTTCAGACGACAATATAGGTATGGATGATAGGGTTAGATGATGTGATGTATGCACAGGAAGATCAGGATGGACACTTGTACCAACCCCTACTCCTCGAGCAACACTTGCAGTACCCTAATCATGGCCAGAAGCATCATGAGGACTCCAAAAATCTTTTTAAAACAACACATATTTTAGTTCATGGCATAAAAGAGTACAAAATATAAAACCATGAATGAACTTATGTTATAATCAAAGACCTCATGACAACTTACTTGCAAGTTTTATGATCTCTCAATCAATATTTTAACGCTCTCTCTTATCTCATCTGTTTGAGGCACTATGAATAACAACTTAAGGATTTCTTCATTGCATTTTTTTTGGGTCTTCCTTATCATATCAAGAGGGTTTGTTGATTAAGCGATGTCATCATCACATAATATTGACTGCACCTCCCTAAGGATGCTCTCATCTACTGCTGGTGCCTTTCTCTAATTAGTCGACTACAACAAGAATATTAAAAAAATTATCGAAATTAACCCAATAAACTTATCAAAACAACATAATAATAAAACATTTTGCTCGTATCTAATTTGTACAATTGCAATGAGGTAAACCTATAGGGTAGAAGTGCCTAAAGATACATTGCAATCTATGCTTTGGGCCAGAGCTTTCTCCATAGGATCAATGTCGTGCTATGACAAAAATTAAATATAAAAAAAATATTACCGAAATGAAACCAATGGACTTACGAAAAAAAACATAAGAATAAAATGGTATATTGGAGTCATTAATTGGAGGTTGGGTAAAATGGTACATAGTACATACCACCCCCATACTAACTATGTTTGTAACTAAGCGATTCAAATTGTAATCGATTAGCAACTCTTTCCCTGCAGTTATTGATTTCATCACACATAGGAATACACGGTTTCCCTGGCATGCCTCGAATATATAATTGGGTTGCTTATTTGTTGACCCAAATCATGTACTTTTTATAAACCCTACAATATTCCCTGATGCTTTTGGCCTTCCGTTAATGTACATAGCCACTCCTTTATTTTTATCCTTATCTTTCAGTTGTATATAATTTGCTGACAGTGCATACCTATGCATACTTCATGTATATCGAACAAGTTGCATCCAATCTTTGTAACTGTAACAGGGTCCAACATACTCTATCAATTTAGTAACTTTTTTGTAATAAACCTTTATGTCGTCCATGCAAAATAGGCCCAAACCATGTAATGACAATGGTGCTATGTGATATATCATCTCGTTGACACAAAAATTTGTATTTAT
The DNA here is from genome assembly GCA_007258455.2 of Sequoia sempervirens. Taxonomy (NCBI): domain Eukaryota; kingdom Viridiplantae; phylum Streptophyta; class Pinopsida; order Cupressales; family Cupressaceae; genus Sequoia; species Sequoia sempervirens. The sequence goes on along the minus strand of VDFB02100561.1, from coordinate 5,851 downwards.
TGGAGGAAGTTCCTTGGGTACCCATTGTTTTCGTAGATGTTTGTACCTCAAGGGAACCTCGACGTCACCTATGCTCTCATCATCATAAGAACATGACTCCCCTTCAGTGAGAAAAAATTCCATGCATTTACAAAATTTTTTTCTAATCTTTTGACCTCTAGTTGATCTCCCTCTTTTAGACATACTACATGTCTCGCTTTCCTTTTCTCTTCCTGAATTTCCCTTGCTCAAGGAAGACAAATCTAACAAATACCTATTTGGTGGTACTTGCACTCATAAGGATGTTGGATGAAGTTCTTTCATGGTGATGTGATCCTAAGGTGACATTATGATTAATCTATTATTTCATCACTAGAATTTCACAGGTTATAAACTAATCAAATCTTGATAGATTGCAAGTTATTGTTACTACCGTCCAAATGTGTCCATCACAAATCAAATCTACTTAACGTTTTAACTCTCAAACTTTGTAACAAGTGTTAAATGTGACTATGGTCACCAGCTAGACAACCAAGGCCTCAAATGTATTCTCTAACTGTAATCAAAGGACATTTTCTCTTCATTCAAGTAAATAAACTTGAAGGGAAACACCACCAAGTGGTTTATTGGACACCTATATGACTAAAATAGCAGAAAATTTACATTTAATTTCCATATGTCTAAGTGGTTAATGGGGAGGGAGTGTGTACTAGGCCTAGTTAAGTCATCATAAGTTTATGCTTTGGCAATAATTTTTTTTTAAGTCATCTTAAATCTTCCTATGTCTACTTGCTAGGAGACTTTTGGTATGTTTTAAGGTAGGATGATTGATGAAAGAGCCCAAAGAGCCTTTCTCCATTGTATCCAGGTACACATAGCAACGGTCCTCTCTTATACGGTTGGACATGATTTAAAGAACTTAGCTAGGAATTATTCATTTAACCTAAGGTTTTCTCATAATTCCATTATTGGAAAAGTATGATCAAATTCTTCTATTATGAAGAATTGGTCTATGTGCCTCTAGTAATCATTATAAATGTTTGCAAGGATAAAATGTCTAATTGCATCAGGTGGGAGAGAATCAACTTTGAGTTCTTCAAAGATTATATTCCTCTATTTTTAATTTATAAGGGTTGTGTGTGGAGGAGGTTATCACTACCAAGAAGGGAGGAGACCTTTCCTTGTATTCTTTTATAATTTTCATTATTCTTATTTATTTTACACTTACATTTGCAAATACACATGCATTTATTGTTTTCATTTATTTCTCATGTAGTTTAATAGTTTGAACGATTTCATATTATATGTGTTGAAGACTTTAGAATTCCAATTACATTAATTTATGGATATGTTGTATCTATAACACTACAAAACCATATGTTCTTTGCATTTACACTTGCATTTAGAAATACACATTTATATACATAGATATAGATTTCTTTAATGATATGTTGCATTTATTGTTCTAGGAGAGCATCCATTAATTGCATTTATATTTACATTTAAAAATACATATGCATACATACATATATATATGTGTGTGTGTATCATTTATATTCAGTGTTCAAAAACAACCCATTAGGTCTGCACATGGATAAAAATTCATAAAATCATATCTCCCATACATATTTTGTTGAACTAGGCTTGAACCTCTCATTTCACATGTTTTTCTTCACAAAACTATTGAGGACAATAGCTATACCTTCTTTATTTCTCATCCTACGCCTTATTCATGCATCCTACAATTACAATAGTATCCATGGGGCCTCTTACACAAGCTACAGTAATCACAAAAAGTGTAAGAGCCCCTTTATATCATGTTTGGACTACAAAACCATCAAAAATAGGGTAACACAGATTATCATTTGTTGGTGAGCTGTATGGACAAAATCATTAGCACCAGCTCATTCTTGGAGTCTTTTGAAAGAGAAGCAAATCAAGTGGTAGTTAAGTACAAACCTTATAGTGTCAAGGTGAATGAGATGATCAATTTTTATTGGCCAACTGATGAAGAGTACCAGAAATGGGTAAATGTATAATTAACTAAGGAAGAGTGAAAAGGAGTAGGCTGCTAATGATTGACAAATCAGTTGTTGCAGTTACAACAGATTCCAACTTTATTTTTTGGTGACAGTCTAGGCATGGAATTCTTGAAATTTTTTGTTGTTGCATCAACCATTCTCAGCGGGCACGATGAACAAGAAGATTCTCTGGGGAGATTATTGCTGTAACAAATTTTTGGAATATCACAAGGCGATCCAATTGGTTGGTGACACGTGTTCTTTCTGGCTCGATGCTTGTTAGCTCCTTTTTCTATAAGAAGGATTTCAAGGCCAGAAGTATAGGTTAGCAAGTTAGATATTTTTGGTCGAGTCTAGATGAAGTTGCAGAGAAAATTGTAAAGTCTAATGGTTTTAGGGAAAATGCAATTTAGGTTTTGAGTCATTTCGTAGTAGGTTTTGAATTCATGGGGATTTGATGTTTTATGACAGTACTAGAATTTGAATTGATATGATTAATTCGAACTCATGTCTCTCCATTGTACAAGCATATTTGAATTTTGAATAAAATGATCAAGGGTTGTTTCGTTCATCTCACTGTTGTGGTGTGTATGATTCTTGTTTTAGCTTTAATTCAAAGAATAAATTAAAATGCTTGAATGGGATTGTAGGTGGATATATTATGTATAAGGATTTGATAATTAGTATTGGGTTACAATACATATTGATGAGATTATAAAGCAATGTTATCAAGGATCTTACATGTTATGTGTTAAATCTGTCATAAACCCTTAGATGCTTATAAATTTGACTCCTCCAATAGATATATGGCACTGATCTAAGTTGTACTTATTCGTATGGTTCAATATTTTTTTTCCTTTACCTAGAGCTTGCTACAAATTGAAAATCAATGACTATCTTATACTGTGAAATGTTGTTGTAGTTATCTCATGCTCCAAATAGTTGATATTATTGATAAAAACCAATTCTATTCGGTATTACCCTATTATGTTGAGATATTAAATGAGATTATCTATTGTTGTTAATGTTGTTTATGATGATGGTGCAGAGGTTGTCAATGCATTAAGGAATCACCCTCTCGGGTCTTGCAGAGCCCAAAGTGTAGGAGGTCTTTCAAATCCTCGTTAGTTGGTCCAGGTCCTTTGAGCTGCCCTTTATTGGAATTGACAATTCCATAGGTAGATTAGAAGATCAACCTACTTACCGTAAAAACAACCAACACCTTGCATATGTTTGTGGTGGAGGTATTAAAGAAGAATTGTATGCCTCTATTTCCATTCATTAGATTTACCTTAGCCTAGCATATACTTGGGCTAAGTCTACAATTGCTTCAGACTCATGTGATGAAGGCTATGTGTGATGAAATCCTAGACCTCTACCAAGATGTGGGTAGATTATGGGAGTTTTTCCAAGACCTAAGGCTAGTCGATAAAAATGTGAAAGACTAAGCTATTTTATTTTTTTTGTCTTAGCTTATACCATTTAACGAGAATGGGGGTGCCAATGTACGAGAAGATCTTTGGAAACTAGGCATGAAAATTGAAGGTTAAAGAGAATGGGGGTGCCAAAATTACAGTACTCATTTCCCCTTGGTCGTTGATTTTCCCTGAGTGCCCTCAACCTCATCCTCGGTGCTGGTATTGACCTTATTTTCACTCCTACAAACTCTTCATCAATGTTGATATCGACCTTGTTTTCACTCCTCCAAAATATTTGTCGATGCTGGTATTGACCTTGTTTTAACTCCAAACTCTTCCTTGACACTGGCATTGACCTTGTTTTCACTACTCCAAACTCTTCCTCAACGCTAGTATTGACCTTTCAAATCTCCAATTTGACAAACTACAACTTGGTTTTGTTAGGTTTTACAGTATGTTAATTAAATTGAAAATTTTGGCACCATTTAGTTAGGTTTTAATATTCTACAATATAGTTAAGTATATATTAGCTATATTTTACATAATAAATAATATAATTATTCAACTTATTATAATTATATATTATATTCTTTAACAAAATTATTAAATACGTATAAAATTATTATAATTAATAATAAGTATACTTTTATATAATACAAAATATAATTAATATAATATATATTTAATATAATAGTAATATATATTTAATATGAGGAGAGAAACTAAATCTTGATTGGTTGTTTCATGTCAACAATCCAAGGATGGCATGTGTCCTTAGGGAGTTATGCTCAAGGTAGCATGCCATTTGATTAAAGATATGATAATTCTCCTTTAAGACCTCTTCAATGTACCCATTGCACACTTAAGGAGACAAAGATAAATATAGGGAAGAAAATATAGAGAGAGAGGGAGATAATGACAAACATACAAATAGAAAGGGAGACAAAGAGATAGAGAGAGGTAGAGAGATAAAGAGATAAGGATGAATAGACAGAGATATAGGGAGGGTGATTGATATATCTCTCCTTGTTGCTCTCTATCTCTCTATATCTCCCACTATCTATGTCACTTCCTCTCCCCCCCTCTATCTATTATTGATCTGTCTCTTCCTTCCCCTTTCCTTATTCATCGCATCTTCCCTCCATCTCTCCTACTCTATGCCTCTATCTCTATTTTCTTTATCTTCCTCTCACTCCTCTCTCTATCTCTTTCTATCTATATCTTTTCTCCTTCCTCTTCTCTATTCAATATCTTCCTTCTCCCTATCCCCCCCCTATTCATCGACTTCTATTCTTACCTCTTCCTTTCTTCCATATATCTCCTCATCTCTCTTCTTTCTCCCCATATGTCTTATCTCTCTCTTCTTCTCTCCCCATATATTAACTACATGCAAGCATACAATAGTATATGTTGGTAAAACTATAATAGTGTTTATTAAACTATAAGTAACACTTATCTTTCTAATGTCAAGCCTTCTTATAAAAATAGTGTTTTATTAAACTATAAGTAGATTATTGTCACCACTCTTCATTCAACATGAAATTCCAAATGAAGCAATTGTTTTGTTGCTTTTGTCAAGTTTCATTAACCTATTTAATGGGTTAACAATTCTGTGTTAGACCCTTCATCTCTTTGAAATACTAGATAATATTAGCAGATCGCAGAAGGGGAGAAAACTAAACTCCTTCAAAATAGGGTAGTTGTGGGTTTGTTGGTTTTCTTTTGTATACTATATACTTAGTTCCTCTAGGATAAATAAAGTCACTTTAGATCATTTTCTAGTTGTGTATCCTAACTAATATAGAGAGTGTTTTTCATTTTAATTGACTACTACATAATAGTTTGTGTTGAAAGAATTGTTTCCATTCTTTGTAGTTTTTACATTGGAATACAAATCATATTTAATTTCATGCCAATATACTTCTTTCATAAAGATATTTGTTTGAAATAAGTGCTTCGGAACCCATCTAATCAAATCATAATTAACCTATCAAAAAGGCAATAGAAATTTTCTAAAGAAAAGAACACTTGACCCAATTATAAGTGTATGGCCTTCAAAGAAAGGAGTGATCCACCTTAGCAATAACAACTACCTGATTTAGGCCTAGGTATGTACAGGATCATGATGGGCCAAAAAGTGGCAACATGAAAAAGTAGTGTTTTGAACTCGCCAAAAAATGTGAAAATCTTGAGTTGACTTTTTTTCTGGGTTGGGTGTTAGTACATTGCTCCATAGAAATGCCCAAGCCAAAGTACTACAAATTGGATATCCATTTTTTTTGTATATCCAATTCATGTCTAATATCTAATTTGAAAAACATATTAAAATGTAATATTTTGGTGTTATAAATTGGATATCCGATCTAAATCGGATATTCAATTTTTGCACACATATACCCAAGAGTAATTAGGAGGTGGAGGGTTGTCAAGAGA
>VDFB02100560.1:0-16563 GCA_007258455.2 Sequoia sempervirens | reverse complement strand
TTGGAGTAGCAGAATAAGAAGATGATGCTTCCTCCACTTCACAATGGTTCTGAATGATGTTATCTAGTACTTCATCCTCATCTTGAAATTGCATGAAAGAGCTTCTTCCTAACATCATAAGTTGTGCCATAGAATTAACTTCCTCGACATCTTCACCAACATGTGGCCATACAGGATTATCCTCATCATGAGATGGTTGAGCAGGAGGATAAAGAAAAAAGTTTTTAGTGCTCTTCCCATCTGAAATAGTCATGTCACCTAATTGAAATCCAATATATGCATCTGTAATTGCTAACCATGGTCTTCCAAGAATAATGGGATACCTGCCTAGTGTAGCTTTAGGAGAAAGAATCATGAAGTCTGTTGGGTACTCCCAGGAGTCTAAAACTACCATAAGATCCTCCACTATACCATCAGGCTTAACAGTAGAACTATCAGTAAGTTGCAGGATATTAAGATTAGATCTCATGCTTGCAACGTTTAGTTGTTGTAGGATGTCCTTGGTCATTACATTTATTGCTACACCTAAATCAATTAGAGCATTCTTAATTTGGATCATGTTTATAACAACTGCTACCACAAGACTACTTGGGTCATTGTACTTGGGGATAGTCACTTTTCCAAGCATGATGTCAGCTAGTTGTCCCACCACATGAACTGTAGTTGGGTCTTTCTTCTTCCTACCTGGCTTCTTGAGGCATGCTTCCTTGATTTCCTTGCCATAAATTGGAACATTTTTTATGGCCTGGAATAGAGGGATCTAGACACATATATGCTTCAACTGACCCAAGGTATCAAAAATTTTATCCTCTTTCTCTTCCTTCTTCTTGGAAACTTCCAATCTCTGAGGAAATGGTGGTTCTTGTTCAGTCTGCTTGACTTGGACTAGTTCAGGATTTTTAGGTGTACTTGGCTGAATGGGATCATAAAGAGGTTCCTCCTCCTCTTCCACAGGAATCTCAGTGATAATGGGCTTGGAAGGGATTGGTAGAGTAGTTCCTAAACACATGTGGATGTCACTTACACTCATAGCATATCCAAGGAATTGATTTGAAACAACAGAGTATGCAGGCTACAGTTGTGGTTTGTTATTTGGATTGGGTGTGGGTTGAGCTGGTAGCTGAGTAAGTTTAGGTACATTTGAGCTTGAATTAGCAGGTGGATGCATTATAGTAGGCTCTTGGGGCTGAGAAGGTGGTTACATGTAACTAGTTGTTTGGGTAGGCCATTGTTGTCCTCCCCTCCATTGATTTGTTTTTTTCCAATTTCTTGGAGGCGGCTGCCAATGCCCTTGAAATTGCTGCCAATCCCCCTAAGGTTTCTTCCACTAGGGTGGAGATTTTTGATGATTGGGCCAAGCATTTGGAGGGTTACTCCAAGGATGTGGTGGATATCCTCCATAGCTAGATGGATATGGGGGTTTCCATTGGTTTCCAGATGAATAGGAATTAAAATATGGCCCAACATAAGAGAGTGGATCTGGTGGCATGCCTTGTCTTGGAGCCCAAGGCCTCCTTTGTGCAACATAGTAGACTTGGTCTTCTTCAATCTGGATTGGCTTGAACTTAGGTGTAATCTACTTTCCTTCAATATTGGCTACCATATTGCATTTGCAGTCCTTATTTTGTCTGCAATGGGGGAAATACTTTGCCAACATTGCCTCTATCTCCTCTTGCTTCTTCTTGGCCTGAAGTGTATCTAGCTGAGTAGCTAGATTGTCTATAATGTATTGCTTGAAGTATGCCAACAAATGAGTAATCTCCATTCTTGAAACTCCACCGATAGTTGACTTACCCATGAAAGATTGGTAAGCTCTCCCTTTCTTTGAAGCTACCCTAGAGTAGTTCTGACATATTTTCTTGATATCTTCCCAATGAACTTGGAAGATATCTCCTCCTCCCATCAGGTCCAAGGCATCGGTGCAACTATCATTGATTCCTCTCAGGAAAAGACACTTTTGTGAGTCTTCATTGAGTGTATGGTGTAGAGATTTTTGTAGGAAAAATAGAAACCTTGCAATATAATCCTACAGGCTCTCATCTTCCTTTTGTTATCCTGAAAATGTCACCTCCTCTCATGTCACTACCCCTACAATATTCCTTGTATTTCTCAAGGAATTTTTTCTTCATGTATTCCCAAGTTTCCATAGTATTTTTGCCTAGGCTCATGAACCATCTTAATGCAACTTCTTTCAGAGTGATAGGAAAACAACTTAAGCCTATAGCATCAAGCACTATAACTCCCTAGAGTATATCAAATTCAAACAAAAAGGTATCAAGATCTTCTGTGACAAGTCCATAAAACATGGGGAGTGTTGAAGCAGGGATGTTCTTGATGTTGTCAACTTCATTCTACTGGGCAATGGGGAAAGGAAAAGCTGGTTGGTTAGGTTTGTTCTTATTTGCATCACCCATGCCTTCTTGATGTAGTTCCAAAGCAAATGGGTTCTCAAGCTAATTTTGTTCTTCAGAGGAAACTTCAGAGCTAGTCAGGTCAAGAAATGCATCAACAAAGGGGTGTGATTTCTTCTTCTTTCTCGGCAAGTTTGATATTCAACTAGCTAGAATGGATTAGGATTGTTAGGGAAGGAATCTTCCCATACATCCCTTTCCTTCTTTCCTCGATGCATGTGGTATCACTCACTATCACCAGCCTCCACAAAGAATAGGTAAAGTATAAGGGGGTTCTACTGTTTCTAAATGAGGGTATACTAAGAACAACTTCCAAAACACTACAAGGCAACAGAATAAATACCAATGAATCTTAAAGAACTCCCTTTAGTTTGACACCACCCCTCAAAATGGTGCCAAAAATCGGCTTCTACAATGATTCAACAACTAGGCTCTTCACAAATGCGGATTTAGAGATTGGACATCTAACCTAAATAGCTATTTCAATCACCACCATGAAAGTTCATTTAACTTATCAACCTGTGGACATGAACTTGAAATGGGTTAGCATAGTATGTGCACTTGTAGAACCCAAAGTAGCCATTTTCATTCTACAACTAAGAAAGACACAATGTTGAAAGTAAATTGTTGAGAAAGGAATAACATGAATGCTAACCATCAATCAAAAATTACACCAAGCTAAAATGCATGACATAAATGAAAATTTGAGCAACAAACAGGGCACTACTCTATCTACTTTGGTTGCATGAACAGTCACAGAATAGAATTCTAGTGGCTACAGGGATAGTTGGTGCCATATTTTTAACTGATTACTAAATAGCAAGTAATACTAAACTAATACTAAACTAAAGGACGAATTACTTACCAAGTGGGCCCCCTTGGATAATTATCCTCTATAACTAAGAACTCAGATGCTCGAACTCAAAACTTTATTTTATTCACTGTAAAACATGAGTACAAAAGAGTAATATATATGTATTATTGAAAACTAAAGAATGCAAGTACAATATCAAATCGTGCAACCTCCAGAGAAGGAGCATCAAATCTTTATTTATTCTATCAACTAAACGAGGTAGTCAACTCCACGAACTAGGAGGATGCCATTTAGGGAAAACAGAGAAAGTGGGGTGGCGGTAATGCATGCATGGAATCTGGTTAGACATGCATGTCCAACCGTAGATTTAGTGTTACAGTAATGCGCACATTTTCTTAACATCAATAATGACCACTACAACGTAGTTACGTTTGGTTTGCATGAGGAATCTCCTATCGCTGTCCTCACTTGACCTTTGAACGATTCCCTTGTTGGACGTTATCGTGCATGCCCAACTGGCAGTGCCTTCCTTAATTTAGCATCCTCAAATTAAATATGCATGGCAATGTTAGTACGCACAATAATTGCATATCTATAACCACCTTAAGGAACATTCATTAACCACATGCAAAATTAATATAGATAGTCCATTTAACATGCCATTATCTTTAAAGGTTTGTAGAAATAAGATTAAGCCCAATGTCTATAGTTTGAGGAAAATATCATAAAAGTATCTACACTTAATGTCAAAGTCCATGATAACTTCAGCAACTAGATCACAAATTCTACCCAAAAATGAGACCATAAACTAGACTCATCACATAGAAAAACACCTGTTCAAATCTATCAACCATGTCTCTACCTCAAAACCACCACTAGAACCATCAAAGGTAGGAGGGCATTCCCTCAGGAGATCCTCCATATGTCCTGCTAAAATTATCTCTTGCTTTGTTGTAACATCTCTCCTCCTAGGAGACATTTCTCTCTCCCTATCCACTTGTTGATTAACCTCCTATCTATGGCCTAAATGGGCAAGGAACTCCTCAATAAAATCATGCAACTGAGCTCCCTCTAACTCTGGCTGACCCAAAATCTGACCCCTACTTCCCTAGGCATTATGAGAACTTTGATGTTCTTCACGGTCACTCTCGTGAAGACTCTAAGATGGGGTGTTCTGGCAGTTGGCCCCACAACCACCACCATGACCTCTACCATGTCCCCGACCTCAGACCTCTACCTCTAGGCATCTTCCTACATAGATACCACCAAAGGAAAAGTCTCAGGTTGTTAGGCGCTGATGAAAAAATGGAAACATAATCTTTAGAGTCTAAGCAACTAAGACAACATAATGGTCTCAAACAAAACTAGAGTACCTAGTGTTAGAACTTGGGCTTTGATACCATGTGTAATGCCTTGCCACGGAATCCCAGAGGATAACATGCTACAAGGCTAATAATGAAACATTTTTTTTAAAATAAAATACACAATAGATTGCATAACATAACATGTAGTCTAGCTTAAGTCCTCTAAGGTTCCATGACTATGCTACTAATATATCCATTAACTAAGCTAACAAGAATTATGTTATTAAACATAATTTATCGAACAACAAAGATTTTATTTAATTAATCACATTAAATGATCAACCAATCTGAATTTCCATAACAAATCATCAAATAAATAACATCCAAGATCATTTCAATTATCTGTCATAAGTAAAATACATCACTTATCATTTCCATTACAAGAGAGTTCATTACTATCTATTACAACATTACAAGGTTTACAACAATGCTTCCCCAAATACATGTGGGGAGAATACATCTGAAGTGCAATACAAGATATAATTGATTTACAATCCAATACAAGTACATAGAAGATAGTCCACTTGAACAGGAACATGTATTATAGTCGACAAAAGCAAAAGCAGTTGCCACAAACACGAACAAGCAGCAAGGGAATCCAATGGAGGAAAAAGCACCAACCTCCCGACCATGTGAAACCCTAAGTTCCACCCCCTATGCTAGGAGATAACACAAGGTCCCATCACAATAATCAATCAAGAAGACAACAAGCTAACATATTCAAGGGCTATACTTGACTCCAAAACAACACTGCAACATCATGAACATCACATACAACACATACATTGCTTTCAGAGGCATACACACAACAAAAGGGGATAACATAACTAGGGAATGCTAGACTACAAAAGGAAAGAGTGTCATCACATGGTCCTAGCATGGGTTATCCAAACAGACTCTCACTAGACGTCAGCCCCCATCTATGGTTATCCCAATAGTCTCTCACTAGACGTCGGCCCCATAGGGTGACACATGCAGAACCAACATTCCTTTTGTGAGGGCAGGGAATTTGATCTTCCCAACCAGGCCTTCTCAACCCATCCTTATCCTAAACGATCACTATAAGCATGGTTGAGGCATCTAATTATCTTGTTTAATGTGAGATCTACCCTTTCCTCCTAATTCAGTTTAGGTTATCACTCAATTAAGAAACTCTCAAATGGGTTACCTTGGACACCACTTTGGGTTTTGGCCCCCATTGAGAGCCACTCCCCCTACTTGCATCTAGTAGACCCCCCTACAACAAGCAAGGTAAAAAAACATCTTGCACACTAAACATAATCATAAGAATCAATATACAGTTCAAGGCATGGACCTTCTTGCACACACACAATACATTGCCAAACTTCAACTGAAGTGAATCCATCAAAAAAACCATACATACAAGATTACTTCCCCCCAAACCTCTGGAAGCCAACTTTACCACTTCTACAATAACTTCCACTTAAAACAATCTCCAAAATCACTCCATTTCCAAACATCAACACAATACTCATTACAAGCAACTAGCCCCATATTAACCACAAAATCCATTGTTTCTACACTGACAATTATTCCCACTAACTAGTAACATGATGAATTTATAATTCAACTATAAAATAATTATAAAGAAATCATCATTCCTTAACTCTCCAAAAGATAATTCAATTCATCAATTTAACCAAAACCCTTAAAAGATATTCCAATTCATATAACCACGATATACTTACATGTATATATATATATAATATAATCATAACGCTGTTTGGAATGCAATATTTCAAATTATAACAATGCAGCATACATAAAAAATCACACATATAGAAACATACATACATACATATATATGTGTGTGTGTGTGTCGATATAATCGATTGCAAAAAGTAATTTATATCCAACAATTCACAAGTAATCAAATGCCAATAGTAATACATCTCCATCAATTCACATATCACCGAATACCAATTCCAACCTACAACGTATCTATGGTTTACCAAAAATAAAGAGAAAGCATAAAATGCTATTCATAGAATAAATACCATGCAATATAGGCATTGACTACCAGACGCAACCTCAAATCCATCGATATAAATAATTGAATTCCTTACACATAATCTATCCAGTGAATAGAACATAATACAAAGTACCCAATATAATACATACCCAATGTAAAAAGAAAGAAGGGAAAGTGCACTCCAAAGTATCGATCATACATATATATAGTGCAAAAATGAAATCGCATCCTATAGCTTCCATTCACATCACCAATCATCACAGGGTCGGCGCACAAGGGAGATTAAGAGGTAAGGCTTCCAAAACTTTCAAGCAAGTACCATTGGCAGGGTAAGGTTGAATTCCACTATGGAAATAAAAAAATTGAAACTCCCAAGATTCTAATATGGCACAAGGGAGAATAGAAGGAAATCATAAACTGACACAAAAAATATATTACTCATTCAGCCTCAAAAAAAAATTAAAAGGAACAAGGGCAATTCTAAGCTATCGAATTGTTTTACATAGACCATAGTAAACATGCAATTCATTTTTTTTAAGTTGAATACACTCCTATACAAGAAGCAGTGGAATTCTTTTCAAGGGTAGGGTGCCAAAACAATAAGAATTCAAAGATAAGGTGAAAATAGAAGGTAAATAAGTATGTAAGATTCAAAAGCAAAGGGGGGCACATGAGTTCATGACTACAAACTTCAATGGGTATCATCTCAAAGAACTCAAAGATTACAGAATGCGCAAATTGGGTTTGCTAAAAAGTCTTCAGAAGCTTTCAAGTGAATGCATTCGAACTGAGAAAACATAGAGGGAGAGTAATGAAACCACAAAATACCCAGAAGAATTGGGGCTTCAAGATGTACACAAATCAATTTACAACAAACGAGCTTCGAAAATTCCTAGATGATGCATTTTCTAATTGTACAACTCAGAACTTAACAAGTAAATTTTTTGCTCCAAACAACACAATCATTCGACATTCATTTTCCAAATAGAATTAGAATTGAGAAAAACAATGGAACCTAGTTTCTCTCGCTTGACTGGGTAAAGATTTGATGTTGAGCTCCCAAATCCCAACTTGTAGCTCCAAAACTCTTCGAAACCTCAAACAAACTCGGCAGAATCCCAATTCCAAAATCTTCAAAACCAGATGAAAGTCTCAAAAACAAGAAAATGTTCACGGGAAGCAAAAAAATAGTTTTCCAGATTAAATTCTCATTCCCCTTTTCTTTTGCAAAAATAACCAATTTATTAACTGCTCTTGAGTGCATGTTTCTGCATGCAACCTTTTTAATTTAATCATTTTATTTATATATATTCATTATCGTCCACAATTATTTATATATTTATTATTATATTTATTTATTAAAACATATTCTTATTTATTTAACTTAATAATCAACTTTTAATATTTATTTAATAACTTCGACTTTACATTACAATTTTATTTTGTCATAACCTATAATTATATAAAAGCTTTTATTTTTAATTATCAAAATACCTTTTAGCATAATAATTCTATTTTAATGTGGTGATAAATCAAAAACACTTATCAAACGAATTTAAATCAAATGGACTAAACACCAAACAATACCTGACCACAAAGCAAGGTTGAAAAGCAAACCACAAATGACACTGACGAACCAAACCCACCTTATGGACAACACTGACAAGGTGTGAAAATCATATACTCATCCTCTTCAAGGATAATGGCTGAAATAGGAGACCAAGTGTTACCTCCATTCAAAAATTCCATTGGGTTTAAGGAACACTCAAACTTGTCAATTCAGGTGGATTTGATGCCTGGTACCTGCAACCTACAACGCACAAAACAGTCGAGCATATACATAATCATACCATCAGGCACACCATGAAAGGAAAATCGCAATGTCGCAGGGCACTCACAAGTGAGTGATGCGAAACTTTTCCCCTTCACCAAAAACACATCAAACATGAAACCTCATTAACACATTTCAATTAGTTGCTTAACAACAAGATAAAAGACATTCACTAGATAAACACATAATTCTCATAATAAGATTAATCCACATAATCAATTAAGTTTGTATGCTAGTCATACATAAGCATAAAACACCAGTAATAGAAGTATCATCAACCTATCATTGAAGTGTGAGTCCAACATCAAACAAAGTACCATAATGTCTCAATCCAAAACAAAACAATTGTCATTCTAATAGAGAACAAAATGAGGAGCACTACTTCTCATACCCTACTTGTGCAGATACCCCTATAATCTACAATTACAAGTCATACCTTGCTTGTGCATGGTAGCTTGTACCTATAGCAGGACATGGAATTGTTAGCAGAGCCACATGGCACTACTAGTAGACAACACATGGTGACCTTCTAGATGTGGTAGAGCCCACCCACCTTCACCAGCCTTCAAGAATATTTTGGAGGTATTTAAAAAGATTTTGTCAAACCTTAATCTACCAATTAGAATATTCTCATAAGATTCTAACAATTATATTTATTAAAAATATTTTGGAAATATAATAACATATTCCATCAACAACAAAATATACTGATGATGCTAATCAAAAATTTTGGGAATAGCACATTAGAATCTAGCCATCAAATATTTTATCCACGACTAGCATATTATGTCACTAGTTTCATCAACTTGTTATTTTATTTCAACAAACCATTTTTTGACATCAACATGCATACTACCAACTAACTAGTCCCTCTTCATTGTTAGTTTGGTTTTTGCAATCAATTTTCAAAATCCCATAACTTAGTCATCCAGCCTCCATTCTATGAGAATTTTTTTTGATATGGGGAAAAAATTCATGATCTTCAAAATGATACAACTATTTTTTATTTTTTTTTGGTGCTTGTTGATTCTATAAATTGCAAATTCTCATAGGTTTTGTTGAATAGTTATCATTTTGGGAATTTTGGGGGCTTCATTCTTGCTCCTAAGGTAACACTTTTTAGTGCAATTTTTTTAAAAGTGCATAATTTTTCCTATAATTTTTAGTAGTGTGGCCAGATTATTCTCATTCTATCTAAAATAATATACTATAATTTTGTGGCCAAATTTGGAATCTACATACACTAAGATAAAAAAACAATTCATTATTTTTGACAAGTGGCACTTGTAATCGCATTGTGCCTAAAGTGCCAAATTCATATATGTCTAGGGGGATTCTTGATTGAGTAATTCGGAGGGGTAATCTTGTGGTGTTGGTTTTTATCTTTGTCTTGTGTTTCCATGCAATGGTAAAATATTAAGTTGAGTTCCTAACTCCATATAATTATGCTTCATGGAGAATATTAGTATGGAATTATCTCATGGGAAAGGGTTATCTAGAATATCTAAAGGAAACCATTTATGAACCTATTTATGCTAGATAAAAGGTAATATGAGAGATCAATTGTGAGAAATCACTTGGATGCATAAATTCATTAGTCTCTTTTTATTTACAATTTCATATTCAATCATGCAAAACACACATGAAGGATTGGGAGACTTTTGAAAAATTGTATGATAAAACTGATAAGGTTAGGTGATATCAGATTGATAATGATTTTATGAATCTTGATTTTAAAGAATTGACCACATCCAAAACTACATATCCAATATTAAACTAAAAACACAACTAAAGCATTACAATATTGATAAGGAGGATTTACAATTTATTCTAAATGTGTTATCCAAGATTGATCTTGAGTATTTAGTGTTTATTTCTAGCTTTCATACCCATTGGATTTCTATGACATCATAATATGTTGATCCTAAGTTTGATGAATTTACAAATATCCTAATTCAAGAGGAAGAAAAGTTAATCAAAATTTGTATCATAAAGTATTCTAAACCACAAGCATTGGTAGAATCTTAAGGTACAAAAAGAATTAGGGAATCCTGAAAAGAAGAAAAAAAGAAAAAAACAAGGTACACAAAATATGAATCCTCTTCCTTTCAAGAGGAATCATCTAAGAAGGAGAAGTCTAAGTGTGAATATTGTAAGAAAATAAGGCATGATGAATATCAATGTTATTTAAAATATATTGATGAGTTGAAACATCTTATGAAGAAGAATGAAATCAATTTTACTTCAACAATGTTAGGGGGTCATCTTCTTCTTAATTATCAAATTCAAAGAATCATAGGGGACAAGCACTTTTTTTAGTTGTAGATATTGTTTCAAAGAGGTGGATACTTGATTTAGGGGCTTCATATCATATGGATTCATCAAATAATGTTCTCTTTATTTGAGTCTTTTTCATCACCATACATCTTGATAGCTAACAACACATATTTGCATGTTTGTGGGAATAGATCTATTGACATGGATGATAGATAATTTAATTATATTCCATGTGAACACCTTCATTTTCAACCAATATCCTTTCTATTTATCAAATCACACATGGTGGTTTAGGATATAGTGTTGTGCTTATACTATATTTTATCATAATCTAGGATTTCCATAACATAGATATAGTTGTAGTTGGAGAAGTTGATCATCAACCTTGAGTCTACACCTTCTCACATTTTTCTCCCATTGTTTCTTCAATTGATGTACACACTAAGGCATCTAGTGTGGACACTTTTAAGGAGAATCAATATGGTAATTTGAATCTTGGTATTCTTTCATCTACTAAGGTTTAGAGACACGTGTTGATATTTCATCTCCATCTACAATTGCTTATGATGAGACTAGTGTTGCTACATCCATGAATTCTTGTGATTTAGTGTAGCAATACATTCATAATGTTACAGATACAAAAACTTGGGATGATTACTTGATAGACATTACAGGTTTGTTTTGTGAGTCCTTTCTTGCAAACTTGGAGGATAGTATTGAGGGAATCCATCTCATCTTTGATGTGAATTCATATAAAGTTGCATCATCTTCTTCAAATGTTGTAGGGGAGAATTTTGACCCTCTTGTTCCTTTTTTCATCATTTTCATAGTTTTCCATTGGTGTGGATACTTTTGATCAACATTCAAAGGAGTATTTGTCTTTGGATTATGCTCTACATTCATCTCCATTAGGTTCTATATTGTCACCATCTTTAGTGTGGCCTGGAACACTTGGGTTTATTGTGGTAGCTCTTGAAATCAACATGGGGAAACTTGAGCATAATTCATAGATTTCATACATCATCCATACACCATTTTTATTTCTTCCTAATGGGATGAATGTTGTTTGATGATCATGGACCATCTTCTACATTGAGTTTCAAGCATCTACACTTAGTACACATTTCTCATTGAGGGGGTATCTATGGTATTTGGTATTCTCTCTTATTAGGTGACCTTTTCCTTATATGTTATTTTTTCCTCATTATTCTTTGAAATAATTTTGTATTTTATTTCTTTCGGAACAAGTTTTATCACATTGGGTTTTCTCTTTTGCTATTTGTGATAAATTGCATTTATATGTGGGTACCTAACATGTCCTAGTAGTTAGGACCCATAATAATTTGTGTATTTTGTATTTGATAGATCCATCCAATAAATCAAGCTCCCAAGATCACCTGCAACCAAAATATTCTTCTACAAGAGAGAAAAGAAAGAGCTAAAAATTGAATCTAGTGTAGTATAGAATAATCAAAGTTTTTACAAATGAATGAAACTTCCTAGAGAGCCAATGATTTGCATTGACATTAAGATGAATAAGAGGTTCTTCTAGACCTATCTGATTAATATTTTTCTATGAAATATTTATAACAAGAAACAAATTAAGTATTAAAATTTCCATATACCATGAATATTTCTAGCTATAACAAAATGGTGAAAATATCTTTGTAACAATAATTACAAGCTAGTATCCACATAAATATAATTTGCAAGCCTTAGAGATGATTCTGTAACTTTTTAGAGCCTTCGTCAAGAACATAAGCATGTATCACAAATGTCCTCACACCATGTTGTCATTTAGTTTAAATACATAAATGAAAGTCCAAAACATCTCGTAATTGGTGCCTACATGCATAAAGTAAGTATCACGAGATCATTGTGTACAATAAATAAAAAATAATATAATAAAAGAGGAAATGGACTATGAAGTTTAAACCATAGTAATCTAATAAAAGTTATTGAAAAATAAAAGATATCACTAGAATATTATGTTATTTCCAACTTGTATAATTTTCACTTAAAGATACAAGATAATATTTGGTTGGGTTGTTTAGGGGCTTTCCTTAGTTAAAATACCATGTCAATATTTCTACCCCATAGATGGCTATAATTTTTATAATATTGAGATATATAATGAAAGCTATTGTTGTGAAGAAAAGTGTGATACCAAAGATATGAAAGGATCTTAAATCTATTATGCTAACACTATATATCCAAATATTGACACAAATAAATTGTATGCAATGAGAAATAAGCATTAAAATAGATTATATGGTGACCTAGAAGTTTTCAAGAACCCATGAGAGAGATAAAAAGGCTTCCATGATGTTTCCTTAGTCAATCCCACTTTGAAAAAGTTACATGCAATACCCTAGAGAGATTTTTGTTCATAAAACATCAAATATTCTTCAAGAAATTGTAAAGTTTAACAAAAAAAAGCATGAGTGTGAGTGTATGAGAGAAAAATTATAACTTTCCTTCTTTCTTTTTTCCCCTTCTTTTCAAAATAACAAGTTGGATCACTTTGTTCAACATGACTATCACACAATGGGGTTTCTTATGAAACTTTTGTAGGATGGTAGTGGATTCCACAAATGTTCTCATGTAGTACTCTCGTTTAAGGAAAATGGACTCAAAAAGATTCAATTATTATAATAATTCTATATAAAATATATTTTGGTGTTAACACTTTATATTTAGAAAATTTCTATAGCATGGGCTAAGAGAGAAATGGTGTATAATGTGATATTGTAATGGTATACAATTTATGACACTGCATTTTCCCCCACTTTAAATGACATATAAACTATATTAAATATGTATGCTAAAGTAAAAAAAATTATTAAAAAAAATTACTAAAGGATATTGTAGAGGAAGAAAAATCTATAATTTCCATGGACATTCCCCCAAGGAGAAGACTTGTAAAAAAAAAAGGTATCCTACGCAAAACACAAATCTTATGTGGAAACTATTATAAATAATTTTCTATCTAAGACAACATATAATGCATAAAGAGAGTGTAGAACAAGAATTTATACATACAAACAAACACATAAAGTCAAAAACTAACCAAAAAGAGAAAGAGAGATAATATGAAGAGAATGAGATAAGTATTTAATAGGTATGGCTAACAAGCTATATTATGCTAGAGCCCATACACTAGTTTTTATTGGCTATTGGTTATGTTATAGGATGACCATGGAAAAAGTAGGACATATGAATGCCCATATTCTATAAGGTTGCATTATGTTGTTGGTTCATAGGTTACTAAACTGTTACAAAGATCATAGAGTTGATTAATGTTTTGAAATAAACATGGGATGTTGCATTGTGGGAGGTCCCCTTAAAATAATTACATGAATTAAGGAGTTCAAGTTATTTTAAGGAGATAACATCAAGTAGGATGTTGTGTCATGAAACACATAACATTATGCTAATTAAATGTTATCACACAATGTGGGGATGCCACATAGAATCCACAACATCACTTGCACAAATGAAACTAAGGGATCCATAGACTTGGGGTCAATATGAGTGTATAATAATCATATATATCATTTAAATTATAATTTTTATTCCCTAGGTGTAGTAGAAGTACAATTACAAAGGAGAAAAATTACATGAAATAAAATAAAAAATTGGACCATGGAAGAGACCTAAATGTCCATCATCCCCAAAAATTGAAAAATCAAATTAATACATATAAATGAATGATGATACAAATAGAAGAATCAATAATAGATTTATCTTCCCTATATCTATATACCTACAAGGATATCGTGGGTCCTCCAAGTAATATTGAGAAACATATGTAAACAAGCACAAAAAAACACAAAGCACTTGAACAAGGAATACTAATCTAGAGATATGAAAAGTGATTCTCTAAAGTCCCTCTTGGAACATATCAATGGTCTCCCAATCTTGATCATAAGTGGAGGGTGGTTGAGTTTGTAAAGTAATTATTATTAAATAATTATTGGAGTGTCACTTGCAACAAGAACTAAAGAACTAGTTGCAAGTACAAAATCATCCTAAATATCATGTGAGGTGAGTGTCAATGATCTTGTGAAGATCATAGACAATATTGAAATATCTATGAGAGACTCAAAAAAATTCCCCATGAGGAGAGGATGGTGAATCACTATCAGAATATGTGACAAGAGGATATTCACTACTAATCTCTTGTATGGGAGTAGTGATAGGAACAGAGGAATTTTTCACTTCTATGAAAAGAATTGATGAGTGGTCTAGATGTATCAGAGTAGGCAAGTTTGGTTTTTCTTTTGATGAGGTGGAGTTGGATAATTCTTAGGTTTTATTTTAGTAGGCAAGTGGGAGATATTAATATCAACTATGGTAGGGTGGATAACATCTAGGAAGACTTCATGATGAGTGCACTAGAATTAAATTAGATTGGTGAACATGGTGCTAGATATGATAGATGTGTTTGGTATATCTAATGACTTGGAAAATTTTGGAATGTTAGGGAGATTTGGAATTAGAGAAGGTTCCATCAAAGGATCCAAGAACACTTGCACCCTTTTTGAATGAGGCTCATCAAGATCCTAGAGAAGAATCAAAGGTGTTGTAAAAGAAATAGTAATGGGAGATGGAGAAAGAGGAGAAGGCATTACTAAGTTAAGAGGTGGTCACATTAGAGGAGGATTCTTAGTGTCAAGAATTTTCATAGCATCTTTTTCATGGAACACATGCCAACAATGTTTCACTCACTTGCAAGTTGATTATGTTAGTGATGGGGCCCAAGCACAACTATAGAAGGGGGATCACTCTGCATTGATTGTGGGGACCTCTTCACTTCTAAAATAGGAGTAAGGGTAGTCCCAATAAGTGGAGGGTAAGCTATATGAGGTACATGCGGTATATCTTATGTTATGAATCACTTTCCTCCTATCTTAGGATTAGTTAGAAGAATATATGTAACCACTAAATGATGAGGAATTAGTAGTGCATGAGAAAAATTTTCCCTCTAGGTTTCTTTCTTTTTCTACAAGAGGGGTAGACCAAGGAGCAACATGAGGCATAGGAGGATAGAAGATCTAAGGAGAAGATTTACCCAACATAGGTGTCTTTCCCTAATTTATAGAACTTAAATTTGGGAGAACTAGAGGGGCAACCAAAGGTTGGAAAACCTTAGGGAGAATGAGAGGTTTTCCTAATGGATCATTCTTATCCTTAGCCAAGATAGGGATAGACATCAAGATAGAAAAAATTTGTTGTGGTTGGATAACTAAAGGGGAAACAAACACCAGATAGGAGGAAGAGGGAATTGTAGAAAAATATGTTAAACAACCTACTTTGAATTTAGAATATTCTTTGAATAGAAAATCATTGTGAAGTTGTAGAGGTGTTATAGGAAATGGCCATAAATTATTAAGAGAAAAATCCCCATGAGACACAAGTGGTTTGTATCTAGTGTGTTGGGTAGTGTGCATTGTGTCATTGCCGGAAAATTTTAAGCATTTGTGTACCACAAATATTATTGTGTTCATGGAATTATCCATGTGATTCCCGAATTCACCCTAAGCAAGTAGGATCCAAGGATAACAACAAATATGGTTTCCATAGACTTGGGTCCAACCTAAACCATCCAAGTAGTGGAACCCATTGTGGGAAGAGAAAGATTAATGTGTGTGCAAATAGTTACTGAATTATTATTATATTTTTCTCTATGAAACCCATTGATAAATAATATTTCTTCTATAATAACATTTACCCTACTGACATGATAAAAAAAAAACCATTAATATGATTTTTGTTAAAATGAGTAGTTATGTAGAGAGTTCAATCTTCTATGTAAATGGGTGTGTCATTAATATTAGTGATATCACACACTTGAGGTGATTGGGTGCAAA
>VDFB02100559.1:0-11654 GCA_007258455.2 Sequoia sempervirens | reverse complement strand
GCGTTGTGAATGCTAGATTTGAATTCTGAAATATCTTTCTTTTCGCCCATAGGGTTGGAGTTTTTGTCCATTATTCAAAGTGTGTCTTGAGGAAATTGTAGCTTTCATAATTGGTTCATTTAGCATCCTTGTTTTTAGGCGCCTCTTGGTTGTAGTGTAGGCGTACCTCTTTAAAACTGAATCATTTAGCTTTGATCTCTGAGTCTGTCCTTTCGGTTTACATTGTGGCATCATTCTTTTTCTCATCCACTTTGCTAGGGGATCATTTGTTTTTTGGTTTCACCATATCCCATTTAGCGTTGATCAGTCTACAACTTATTCCTTCTTATGTTGGCCTTATGTCATATTAATTAGTGATAGGCTGCTTTTGTAAGGTACTCGATTTAGGTTTCCTGGATTTTCTGTTGCTTATCAAGTGCAACTAGCGAGTCTTCTTCTTCATCAAGTGGCACCTAGGGTTATATTCCTTCCATGTTAATCTTCATAGTGGGTGTGTCGATTTGTTTTACCTCTCTCTGAGTCGTTCCTTGGTTTTTATTATCTTTCTGTGAAGAGACAAATTCTTCTTCCAAATTTTATGGCTTGACCGCAGATTTTTGTATTGATGAACTGATTGTATGCTGTGGTGGGTGTTCGTTATCTAAGTTTCTCTTTTGGCTTTTGATATTATATTTACCATGTATAAGTTAAATGAAAAACAAGCTTTGTCAATTCACTCTTAATCTTTCATTCAACTTGGACTCTTTGGTTGCTTCCATCGTGTGGCATTAAGTCTTGCTCTTTTATGATTCCTTGATCTCAAACTGTTATGCACGGGTGATAATGGTAGTCCATGAAATCTCATCTCTCCTGGGCATGTCATCAAGAAACTCGCTTACCTTTTTGTATGTTCCCATATCGTTGTAGCATACATATCTTGCAACGATGGTGCTCCAAGAAAACTCACTTCATTCGCCAATCCAAATCTACAATTTGCGCACCAAATTATCAACTATATATGTAATGCAATAAGGATTATTGATGTGTGAAGTTGGCGCAGCCCTCATCTGCTATACCTGTGTGTCTGCGAGCACCTATTTCACAAGCGTAGCTTACAGTGTTAGGATGTGTTTTAGAGTGCGACATCAATTCGAAGACTTTGACAGTTTCCTTGAAAAGTCATTTTGTGCATATACCATTTTATGGCCTGGTTTATTTAGCTTGCTCCACTCTTTTGGAAGGTGTTATTTTACTTGGCCGGTGACCAAGCCCACATACTTAGCACTTTACTTCGCATATGAGAATAAGTATTACGATATTTAGCTAATTAAGTAACACCTTCGCCAATATAGTCTTGTCACCTAATAATAGTAGGAGAGGCTCACGTGCTATAAAAGTCTAAGACGAGCCTTGGAGATAGAGTAGCTAAGACAATAACCGGGGGTCAGCATAATGATCAGGATTTTATGCTTTTCCTCAAGGTTTTTATTTACTTGTATCAACATATAAAATATTCCTCCTTGTTTCTTGTGACAAGTGTACTTTCTTATGCATGATTCTAATTTAGCTGTTGCTATTAAATGTCGAGTTCATTACTGTTTGGGAGTTTATTCTTTTGCATTGAGAACCTTACTTTAATAAGGATGGGAGATGACTTAAATGATTGAGATGAGAATATTAAATGTTGCAAGCCTACCACGGTTTATTACTTTACCATACCTCAAATGTTACCATTGAAGGATACAACCTATAGCAATGCCTTCATCTAGAGATTGTCCCTGTCGCTTTCATAGTTAAGGATCCTTTCAAAATTAACCAAAACATAGACGTTCGATGTTTCTTTTTAAGAGTTTTCAATTTAACTTGAACCCCTATTTGTCTTTGTTCCTAGTTAGAAATGGTTTCTTGGTGCAGATTTTCCAATCACTTATGGCGTTTTGTTTGAGTATTCGATTTATTCATAATAACATATATAGGTATGGTTATGTTTCAGCTTCACATTTGATGGAAATTGTAGTATGATAAATATTTGATGCCCTATGTTTATAATCGTTCAGCTTAGGTTGGGTTCATTTATTTGTAATGCTATGGTATTCGATTAAATATAAACATATATATAGATATCTTATAATTGACTCTCAGCCCCTGTAATGGCCTTAAGTATTATTTAAAAGGCATTCAATTTTATGAAGATAAAAATACTAGATAAGCGTATATAAATACATAAATACGTATGTAAATAATTGCTTAATACATTCAAGTGAAATGAAATGTTTACAAAAAAATTCCCAATTATAAGGTAGGATCATACAAATGTATATAGTTATTAAATATCTCATTATAAATTGACAATAGAATATTGAATTAAACTAATTAGAGAGGTATGAGTCTCGTATCAAAAAGGTTATGTGTGTGTAAAGAGGAAAATTATTTAGTGGATTTTATAAGGTATAAGATTGCAATTTAAAAGTAAGGAGCTAAGATATTTTACTTATCAAAGATGAAATTTAATATATATTAAATAAGAATTTTTGACTCAAACTTGGAAGATTGTATTGACAAGTAAATTAGAATTATTCTCCTTGAGGTTAAATAATGGCTCCTCTTGCTTTTTCTTATTTGACATAAGGTTTATTTCATTTTGTGTATTACTTTTGGCATCTATCTTTCTATCTATATATGAATAGTTCTAGTTATTTAATTTGAGTATATATATATATATATATATATGTATGTATGTATGTATGTTATTAGTATTTGAGTGACTGTTTCAATATTTAGAAGTTAATAATGTATATAAAGTATGGTGTAGAAAGAAAATATCTCTTGCAGAAATATTGATTTGGATAGAATTAAACAATTAAAAAGATTTGATTAAGTTTTTTTGGTTAGATTCCTTGCTTATATTATAAAATGTCATTCTTCTTAAGATTTTTTTTATAAGATCACTAAGAAATAGTTATTGAATATCTAAAGAGATAAATTTTGTTTATAGAGTAATCTTTAATTATGTTTTAGAAGAGAAGGGTATTTTTTATTGTGGGGCAATAGTTTTTTGTGAGTTGTACTCAAACAAATTAGAGTTAATAGCTCAGATAAGTTAGTGAGAAAGCAAGAATGTTACTTAATGAGTTGTTATTTTTAGTTTTGACTATAGGAATATCTTTTATGGGTAATTAGGTCAAATTATTTCATGTGGTTGGTTGTATTGTTGAATTGATTGTTACCTCAATTAATGTGTTGTTTACGGAGTGAGAGTGAACTTGGTTATTGTTCTAGTGGAAGAGATGATCATTTATGGAAGTTTTTTCTTGATTGCATGGTTATTGTGAGCTATCTTTAAAAGTATGATTTATGGATGTAATGTCAGATTGGTTCCTTGTGCTTTTGTGGGTGACTTTGTAAGTGAGTTGGCTATGTTAGCCTTCTTTTCGTGTATTTTGTGGGTGACTTTGTAAGTGAGTTGGCTATGTCAGCCTTCTTTTGGTTGAGCATGAGGATTTCATTGTGATGTTGTCACTCGCTATTTTATACTTAAGTGGTTGATTGAAAATAGTTTCTTGAGATTTTATTATTATTTCCGTTTCGATATGGAACCAGTGTGTTTATAATTTAGTAGACTTCTAGAGGTGGTGGGGAAACTTGATTAATGTTGGATTTTCCATGATTTGATCCTTGTCGTTTGTTTGTTCTTGTCTCTAATTTTTTAGCTCTTATGGGGTTACCTTGTACTATGGTGTTCACATTTGATGTAGCTCTTGGGCGAGATGGTTATACTCTACACATGCACTTGGTTTTGTGGTTTTAGTGTTTTACATGTTCTAGCACACCCCTTGATGTCGTTTGATTGTGTTTTGGTGCTATAAGGGAGAGTGGATTTTCATGGAGGCTAACAGACAAAGGGGCAACCTAGATAATCCATGGAAGAGTTTATTTAATAAGAGAAAACCTAATAAAATATACTATTGGGTTTGGGTAGGATCACACTAAACAAGATAAATAAGATGTCTCACCAAGGCTGTTAGTGCTTTCACAGACTAAGGGTGGGCTGAGAAGGCAGTGGGTGACAAGATCACTACCTTGTCCTCATGAAAGGTTAGTGGTTCTGCATGTGTCACCCTATGGGGCTGGTGCCTAGTGAGAGGCAACCAAGATAACCATAGATAAGGGTTGGTGCCTAGTGAGAGGCACCTATGATAACCCATATAGGGCCATGTGATGACACTCTCCTATAGTATCCCTTGTTATTCTATTACCTTTGTGTGCCTCTGGAAGCAGTCACCTTGTAAGTAGTCATTTGATGTAGAAGTTAATTATTGTTTATTGTTACTCTTGTTTGTTGAGTCTTGTAGTATTTCTGCTTAATTATTCTATGTTGTGGGCCTTTCTTGTCATCTCCTAGCATAGGGGGTGGGCCTTTGGGTCCATGTGGTCGGGTGGAACATGCTATGTACCCCATTAGGTCCCTAACTAGAGTTCGTGAAGCCTAGACATTGTACCGATGTAGTTGATCCAGAGCTTCTTCATAGTTCAATTGTACCATGTTCTTTGTTGTATTGCTCTTGTAATTGTTGTATGATTCCCACTTTGAGTGCGGAAGCATTGTTGTACTCTTGTAAACCTAAAAAAATGTAATTTCATATTGATACAATATGTATATTATGATTTGATCAATGTAATGTATGGATATTCTTGAATGTATCATGTGTTTCATTTATGGATGTATGATCATTGTTTACTTATCCTATATCATGATTTTGCAATGTAATCTCATGATGTGGCAATCATCCTTATGGTATGGGTTTATGTTTAGTAATGTTGTCACATGTACCCCAGAGGACATAGTTAGATATTGTATATATATAATTGTAATAAAAAAATCATAATTAATTATTTACTTGGAAAAAAATAACAAAAAAATATGCATCACTTTGGGACATGAGTCCTCTACCTATATCTAAAATCTTATAATTTTTTTTAATCTTTTATTGTGGTTAGGGTGGTAAGATAGACACCCACTTCTCATTTTTTCCCTGAAATTTAAGTACTGCTGCATTGAAATTTCAAATTTTCACCAAATAGATTTTCCTTTTTTTTAAAATAAACCTAGTATTTTAGAAACTACATTCAATTTTATTATAGATTATATTCTAACACATTTTTGAAATAATATAGATAACTTATTCAAATTTTTACATCAAGTTTCCTAACTCTAATTTTTCTAAAATTTTTGCCACTTAAGGGCCTATTTTTTCTATTATGATCCTGCACATGCCTGTTTTTGGGTTAGAGAGTTTCATAGTGTGGTTTTCACTCAAAGACCTAGATATTATTCTTAAATTTTCACTTTTACGACTGAAAGATTCAATCATTTCTGTGTAATAGGCATATGTGTCCAACTCAATGTTGAATCTAGCCTTGTGATCTCTGCATGGTATAGTATATTGCAATCCCATGAATTCTAAGAGATCCTCATCATTTTAAAATGTGTCCAAAATTGGTGGTCCTCATTGGTCATAATTGATGAGTTGGGGATAGACTAAGTTTAGCTCATGGGTTTGGTTGTTTGACTGAAAATATAGGGTACTAATCATGAGAAGGGAGGGATCCTCGAATAGCATGGGTAAGTCAATTATAGGGTCCTTGTTACACACATTAGTTATGTCAAAGCTAAAGTTATCTAAGGGAAAACCTGTGGATACTGGCAGCTGAGGCGAAGAGTTTACTTTTCTCACTAGGGCACCTTTTCCAAGTATGGTTATTTTTGGAGGGGTACACGCAAGGCCATGATTTCTCATACGCTTCTCATGGATGAGAGGTACTAGAAGACCATTGTCATTTTTCCCAAGTTTCTTATTTTTGTTATAGCCCATACCAAGCATCCTTTGTAGTCCTTTGTTGCTATCATCCATGGGAAGATCAGGCATACGCCTTTCATCTTGATATAGCAGACTTGATATGTCTTTTTCATCTACCACTTCTCGGCTTATGTCTCCCCAACACTTGAATCTACATGGGTCTACTTTAAAATTTTTGGATGATGTTTCAATAGGTTGGGGCTTCCCGCGAGACCTAGGAGAGTGAGATAATTCTCCT
This sequence comes from Sequoia sempervirens, assembly GCA_007258455.2. Classification (NCBI taxonomy): domain Eukaryota; kingdom Viridiplantae; phylum Streptophyta; class Pinopsida; order Cupressales; family Cupressaceae; genus Sequoia; species Sequoia sempervirens. The sequence goes on along the minus strand of VDFB02100559.1, from coordinate 5,579 downwards.
ATTACAAAATAACTCTTCTTCATTCTATAATCCCCACAACCATTGTCTTGGATAATAACTTTAATTTTAGAGATTTCAAGAATGGCTAGTTTCTTTGTCTCAGAGGTGGAGGCTAAAGTAGTTGGGTCTACATATGGAGTGGTAGGGCCTTCATCATTCTTTAGGACCTAGGGTATCTTGTAATACTTTGCTTCCATAAATTTATAGTAATAAAATGGCTTGGGATCACCATGGATTGTGACCTCTTGATTATGATAGGGAAACTTGACACATTGGTTGAAGGTAGAGGTGACAACTTGCATCCCATGTATCCATAGATTCCCTAGGAGGATATTATAAGGTAAATCAAGATCAAGGATCTGGCATGTGGTTTCCATGATGGCTGACCCTACTTGAATAGGGAGTTGAATAGTTCCTTGAGACACTCTTTCCTGATCATCATATGCCCTAATTATTATACCTTTACCTTTTTCAATGATTTCCTTAGAGAACCCCAAATTCTTTATTAACTTGAGAGAACAGATATTGAGACCTGTACCCCCATCCACCAAGACACTTTTGACTTTGTTTTATGGACCAAGACCTCAAGATGGAGTGCATGGTTATCAGATGGTTGCGTTGGGAGGTCTTGATCAAAAAATGTGAGGAGATGTGGGGTGGTGATGTGTCTAACCATAGCTTGGAACTGTTTAGCATCAAGATCTCTAGGGAAAGTGGATGAAGCCAATGCTTCCTCTAGGATATTCCTATGCACGGGCGAGATCTTTAGCAACTCCATGATGGAGATCTGAGTGGGGGTTCTTTTCAACTAGTACAAGACATTATAACCATTGGGAACATATTTTGGATTTGAGGTGGATGCCTTAGATGGTTGGGATGGTCCAACAATGGTAACTTTTTTGCCATGTGTGGTGACTCCACAATCAGCTTTGGCTCCCTTGACATTAAAAACAGTGACCCATTCATCTAGGGATATGACAACAAGATCGTAAACATGGTTTACATTTCCATTATTTTTATTTCCATGGTTATTCCCTTTATTATGATCGGGCATTGGATTCGTGTATATCTTTAGGTCCTGATTTTTGGTTGGTTGCTCAACATTTATGATTTTGTCATCAATAAGGTCTTGGATTATATTTTTCAATCTCATGCAACTAGTCGTGGAGTGTCCCTTGATTTTATGAAAATAATAAAGGTGGTTTTCATTGTACCATGGTGGTTTCACTTGGGGCTCTTGATAATTCTCATAAATGGGGATTTTAATGAGATTTTCATTTACTAGCTTCTTCATGATGGATTCGATTGATTCCCCAAGGATTGTGTATTTTTTCTTGGGGGATACTTGTTTCATGGAGGTGGTACCACTTCATTATTCAAATTGTTGACTTGATTACTGGGTGGTTGTGATACCACATTGGCTTGTGTGTTGTTTCAATTTTTTCCTTGCGGTTGTTGGTATGATTGTGTGTTTTGTTTAGGGACACTAATTATGACCTTGGCATCAATCACACCATCATTAGTGACATTTTTGGTTTTTTCCCATGTGCAAGGTTTTTCGTTATAAATGGTGTAAGGGCGGTTGTCTTGATATTCCTAATATGTGAGTGTTCCCCCTTGTGCAATAAGGGCTCTTTCGATGTTGAGTGTCTTGGGGATCAAATGGTCATACGTGGTGATGCAATACATTTTTAGGTGGAAGGGCACAGTTTTCTCAAGATTGAAAATGATAGTGCAGATTTGTTGTTCCTCTAGCATGGCCCACTTGCTCCTATTGGCCTTAGATCTTCAACATTGCATGAAGGTTGTGAATGTATCTCCCTTAGCCTATTTAAGAGTGGATAGTTCCTCTAGACTCACATCCATTCTTGTGTTGAATGCATAGTTCTTTATGAATGCATCCACGATTTCTTGGAATTATTTGATTCCAAGAGGGAGGCAAGAGAACCATTCAATTGCTCATCCAACAAAACTTCTAGGGAATAGTCGCATTAGATATGTGTTGTCATATGCAACTTCCATGAAATGTACTTGGAATTCCCTGATGTGATCTTTAGGATTGCCCATCCCATGTTATTTGTCAAATTTTGGGATTTCAAACCCTTTTGGGAATGGTACTATCGTAAGGCTTCTATTGAGTGGATAGGGGAAAAAATTGCTTAGAATTTTCATTATTTTTCCAGATTGGAGGTCTAGCACCTATTGTAAGAGAAACTTGATTTGTTGCATCACATCATTTTTTGGATGGGGTGGTGGGGTGAATGTGTTTTGAGGTGGTCTAATCATTTGAGTGGCAGGTGGGGTGTTGTGTATATTTGTGGGAGGTTGTTGCAAGCTTTGTTGTGTGACCAAGGCCTATTGGTATGCCTGAAATTGTTGTTGTACCAACAATGCTTGTTGTTGGTCTTGTTGTTGTTGTTGGTACCAACAATGCTTGTTGTTGGGCTAATAATTGGGTTGATTCTTGTTACACTTGGTATTGTTGTAGAGCTTGTTGATATGCTTGCTACTAAGCTGCTTGGTATTGTGCATATGCTTGTGCTTGTTGAGTATGATATTGGGCTTGTGCCTGAGCTTGAGCTTGTTGGGAGGCTTGTGCAACCTAGGCAGCCTGTGCAGCTTATGTGGCTTGTGTAGCTTGAGCTACTTGGGCTACTTCCATAGCTTGGGTAGCTTGTTGTGCTTGCTGTGCTTGTTGTTGTTACAACAAAGCTTGAGCTTGGGCAACTTGTTGTGCTTGCACTTGTTGAGTGGCTTGTTGTGCAACTTGTGTGGCTTATTGAGCTTGAAACTATTGAAGTTCCTTTTGGTAGGCTTGTTGAGCTGCTTACAATGTGATATTGTATTGGTTTGCCATGTTTGATTTTGGTGGTGGTGGTGGTGGTGGATTTGGAATGGTGTGAGATGTTGTCATGAGAGGTGTTGTTGGATTGATGATAGGGGGTTGTGTGGTAGATGGTGTAGTTGATATGATAGGTCCTTGGGAGACAACATTTTGAGATTTTTTGATTGTCTGTGTCATTTGGATTGGTGCCACATGGTGTTGCGATATTGGTGGCATGATCAATGGATTTGGTATGATGGTTTGATTCCTGATTGGATTATTTCTTTAATTTTTTTGATTGAGGATTGGTAAACGGGGTTTCCCTAAACCGAGAAGTGGTGTGGATGTTAGTGGTAGAGGTGGAAATGGTGGGAAGATGGGTGGTGTGTTCCATTGATCAAATGATGATGATGATGATGAGGGATCAAATATCCCTCATGGTCCAAATAGTCCACCTTCTCCTTGTGAAGTCATGGGGAGAGACTTGTGGGTTAAGATGATATGCCAATGTTGCAGAGGATGGATTGTTGGGGTCATAAAAGATGAGAAAAATGTATGGGTGTTTCATATTTTGAGGAACAAATTGACCCAAGATTGTGTTTGCATCCAAGTCTTGGTTATTTACAAGGGGATTTGTTTGAAGAACATGAAGCAATGAGCTCCCCTTGTTGACAATAGGTTGAGTTGGAGCAAGGGATGATGTGGGTTGGGGGATGGGTTGAATGATGCTTTGAAATAAGGGTGTGAATGAGACCAATGGCATAATACCAAGAAGTTTCTCCACAATAGTGCCTACATCATAGTCAGAAGGGAGTTTAGTCCCTTCCTTTAGTAGCTCTAACATGTATTGTGAAGGATTCAACCTCATCATCACATTGAAAATTTTGTGATTTTTGACTATTTCTATGATTTCATCTTGAGTCGTCCCTATGACATTGTTGGTGATGTCTTCCACTTGACAACCTTCCTCTTGAGGATCTTGTGGAAGTTGAGGAAGGTTAAGTGGTGGATTGCTAGATCTAATGGGGTTGATTTTAGGCACAGTTTGACTCAAGTCACTTGAAGTGGATGTTTCTTTGTTTTTTTCCATGTTCTTCTTGTGTTGAAATCTAGTTTCGACCATAAAATAAGGATCAATTTTTAGGAATGTGGGAGGTGAACCTCTAACTCCTTGGATTGATCTTTAGGTACAAAAAAGAAAGTCTAAGATGTTAAGGATCAAAGGATGGTGATGACATGATGAAAGGTGGATGATTGTGGATGATTAAAATCTTAAGAACCTTGAAGGAGATACTAGACTTTAGGACTTTTGTATTTTTGATGTTGGATTTGATTTTGGATTTTGATTTTGATTTGATTTGGACTTGAATTTGGATTTTATTTTGGACTTGATAATGAACTCATAAACTCCAAGAGGTTATATGTTGTCTTGGAATAATTTTTTTCACAAGGTGATAATTTAACTAAGTGTATGAAGAAGGATGCATCCACACACACTTAGTCAAGCAAGATGATTTTGATTTGATTCAAAGGATTTTCCAAAAGTCTAGTATGAAGGATTTCTCCAAGATTCTAAGAGTTGTTTGTAAAGTGGATTTGATTGATGTTTTGAGGATGGATGAAAATGTTGATTGTGATCCTAAGTGAACCTAGAAAGACTTTTGTTTACAAGACCTCGATATTGAAGAACATGCTATACTTCCTATGTGAGAAACTCAAACCTTTGAAAAAGACTTGGATTTTAACAATAGTAAAATGAATACAAATTGGGATTGTCCTTTAAATCATGCTTGTAAAAGTTATAGACCAATTTGTCCCTAACTTCATAAAGCATAGACTAACATTTCTTGAGAGATTTTTGACTAAGACCTTTGGACTTTGGTTTTCATATTTTTATCTTTCCAGAAATCATTTGAAAGAGCGCATTTGAAGGTCCAATTTTTTCTTATCTTTTTCTTAATGAGTTATTTTTACCACAAACACTTTCTTGCTTAGCTTTTGAACTAAATGTCTAATGTCTCATCTCTTTTCATCCCACAAAATCCATTATGTGGAAATCAAGGAAATCAAGGAAATAGTTCCCTAATGTTGAATTTAGAGAGAAAATTTAGATACAAACCCAAATACTTAGAATCCTCTAAGGATAAAATCTCAAGGCACAAGTAGTAGCACTTGGATTCTTTCAAAGGTATGTGTTCCTAATAAAGGGTTTGAAATTTGATGACCATTGTTAAATGTTTGTTTTCAAGATTTTGGATCCAATCAATGTGTTTAACTAACTCAAGATTGAACAATCCTAGGATGGAAAAGAAAATATTTGTTGAATTTCCCACTTGGATAAATCTAGTTGTGCTTATTTAGAGTGGATACTAGAAGCTTGACCACACTGGCTCCCCTCCATGACACTGACTTCTATGGATCAACCAAGCTTCAATTCTCATGAATCTCCCATGATGAACTTCTCATCTCTACAAAGAATCACAAGTATGTGGGATGACTCCAAAGGTCTGACCTCCTGATGCTAATAAATATTGGGATTTTTGGCTACTACACAATGGTTCATAATAAAGGCATCTGGTTCATAGGACATGATGATGAACTCCCTCAAGAGGCCTCCCAACCCATAGAACAAGGGCTTTACACATCATAAAAATATTGGGGTAGAGCTATCCTACATCACTAAGTTGATTGCAAACTTTCCTTGCAACCACAAATTTGTATAGTGGTTTGAAAGAGCCTGGCTTACGCTCATTAC
>VDFB02100558.1:0-29720 GCA_007258455.2 Sequoia sempervirens | reverse complement strand
TGAATTATGTTTCAAATTATGCTAAAACAACTAAGAATACAACTAAATAGATAGGGAAAAATAAAATAAGCATGTTTATTTCAACTAAGGTCATGAAAGATTGTTCTTGATGCTACATAAACCTTGGGAAGTTTACACTTTATGCATTACCATTAGGAAAAATTAATACAAAATTAAATTTCCTTAAGACAATATACTTATATGTGTGGAGTGTTAAGTCCCAAGAAATTTTTAGAAATTAGGTTCAAAAATGGGATGGCATTTTGTATCTAAGGATTAATAAGTTATATAAGATAGCAATTGATAACTTAATTTGACATTTATGCTACCAGTGCATTGTATTTTATTTTATCTTATTATCTTTAAATGTGTTCAAATGAATACATAGATGTATATTCTTGGAAGTAGGTACCTTCCTTCATTAAATTATGAAGATTTAGAATCAATGTATCTCATAGCCATAAAAGTTGTGAACAGAGGTAACCTAATTTTGGTAGAATGAGGAAACCAACTAAGGATTGACCATAGAAAATTATGTAGCTTTTTTTGGCAACTCCCTACCAAAAAGAGAGTAAGAACTTAAGCAAGCCAAAGGAGGTTTGGAACTTGGAAGTGTGAGGTTTTATGCATGTTAATAAAATGAAGAGATGTTGATTCCTAAATTATATTCAAGGATTATTTAGTACATGATAACACGTATAATTGAGTTCGTATGGATATGAATATTTTGTAAAAGAACTTTTTTTGAGGAACTTTGGAGGGTGTGAGTGTCTTTATTTTGTGTTATAATATGGTGTACTTCTTAAAAAAAAACCTTATGTGATGTGACATGTGAAAAGAAACTACTAAATGTGTTGTGCCTTAAGAATACAATACAAGATATCCGATTTGGAGTAAGGGTGTGTTTAACATCTAAAAGGAGATACCTATATGTAACCTTTGTGAAAATTTATGTAAAATGTAAATTTAATTATAGAGATGAATGTCTAGTGTGATTATGTTCATATATGTGGTGTATTTCCCTAGTGTAAACAACTCCTAAACGAGAAAGATACACTAGTGTAATTAGGGCTTGAGTGGGCAAGAGGAGCCCTTCATTATGACCTAGCCTATTTCAGTGAGGAAATACGATGTGGCCCCCTACCTAAGCAAGTGGAGCCACTTCAGTGGAAGCCCTTATCTATCCGAGGGTGAGGAGAGAGAGCTGCGGCGGAACTCCATTTTCATTTGGGAGAAGGAATGTCTTCCTAAATCTCCCATCTTTATGGATCCTCATGAGTGATTCATATGTGATGCCACTATGTGTTTAACATTCCCTTGTCTCTCTTACTACCATCAATCATTGTAAACCAAAAGGGTTGAGGATGGACCTAAGTGTGCCCTTCTTCTACAACAAATTTACTATTAATAATTAAGTTTCTATATGATTGTCCCAGGTTGTATGGGACACGAGACATATTGACTATTACATGATTATCTCTAGTTGTGTGAGACACATTTCCATTATATTATAATTTATTGATGAGCTCTATGTGGTTTGAGACCACCTTATCCCCCCCTTCCCCTTAGGTGACTTGATTGAAGTCACAAAGTGATCGTGATGTGAAAATTCATGTGATTTGGGATTCATATTTGTGATTGGTAATTTGATTTTTGTTTTGACTAATGAATCCAATAGTTTTGAAATTCTTTAAGTTTTTGATTAAATGCATTGCAAAAATTGTCCATTTTTCCTCAAGGATTGGTTGTTGAGACTTTGCTTCCAAATTTTGAATTGATGATTGGTGGCCACCATTTATAATTTTATCTTTCTTTGTAAATTTTGGAATGTTGTTTTATTTGAAATTTGAAATTTCCTATTTTCAGGCTTTACCAATTTTATGTTGTTGTTGCATATGTGGAAGTAATGTGGAATATATGATAGACTACCATACTTATATTTAGAAGCAACAAGTTGTGGCTGGGGAGTAGATCCTGGGAATTTATTGTGAGGAAGGGGGTAAAATGATGTAGTATTAAGTGGGATAGCGATTATACGGCTCTTGATTCATCTGAGTATTTTTTATAAAGAGGTTCCCTCAGAGTAATTCCCATGGTAATTATTATGAGATATGAATTCTCAGAGGAGAATTTTGGGCACTAAGAATCCTCATCCCTTTGTGTAAGCCTTGTGTTGTGAGTAAAGTGTGTGCTTGTTCTGATCAATTATGTGTTGTTTATGTCATTTTGGTTGTACAAATGAGAAAACCAAAGTAAGAGGATAAGAGTTAAAGAGGAAAATAAAATGACTACTTAAAAAAAAAAAGAATCTGATATGTTGATGTCATGTTGTGACATATAGTACTCTATAAAGGATAAAGTATAATTGAACCACTTTTGACAACTCGTAGCATTTGATTAATTAGAGATTGTCAATAATAGCATAATGATTGTGTAAGTAAAACTACCTTGGGTATAGGATGTAAGTATTTGTAAGTAATTGTCTTATAGCCTTTCAAAGAGGACCCAACTATCCTATAGTGGCATGACGCTTCAAGTTACAAGACCTAAATTATTGTGATTTCATGGGAATTTAGTGGTCCATGACACCCTCCTATTAATAAATTCAATTAAGTAAAACCTTGTGCCATTTTTTGTGTGTTGTGAGAGTCCTTGTGGTGGTTGTAATTATGTATGAATGGATGTAGTATAAGTTGCTTATGATTCATATAATTATGGAATCTTACAATAAGTAAAATAAGGTAAATTATATTTGAGGTACAATGAGACAAGAGTGTAATTCTTTTTTATGTAGCATGCCTTCTAAGAAACACTTACATAAACTACAACTTTATGGGTTTTTGATGTAAAGAAATGAATTGTAAGGAAGAAGGGTTTTAAAGGGGTTTTGTTCCATATATGTATGATAAAAGCTGAAATCAATATGGATGTTAATCTAGAATCTATGTGGTTGGTTTTAGCACCTTTGTATGGATCTGATGGATCTATGCATTTTCTATGGGATCCTTGTTTCAGTTATGTGGTGATTATGATGCTACACGAGATTCTCTATCTTACAATAGATTGTTTTGTCTTTATTTCTATTTGATATGATTCTAATTGCCTTACTAAATTAAAAATTAATGCATCGACATATTTATGTGTATTCTTGGGTGGGGGTTATGATTCCCAATCCTTAGTAACATTCAGGAGGTATTTTAGACTAAGGGGAGAGGAAATGTAAGGCCCCAACCTTATGAGTACTAGAACTATTGTATATTGTTCCTTAGTGACTTCCGCTATTATTGGTTAACCTTGTTAAAATAGTGAAGTAGAAAATTAAACCTTGATGGAAATATTAGGATGCAAGTTGTATTAAGTGTTAGATGTGACATGTGTTTCAAAGAGTCATATGGGTGAAATGTGATTCATTAGATAAATTTAAACATTTTAAGTATGATTCAGATCATAGAAATGGTTACTTAATCATCATTACTTCTAACCCTTTTATTTCTACAATAATATAGTAAAGGAGGAATCGCTTAATGACATAGTGAAGAACATAGCATTCATTAGCTATGATCATAACACTTTTATGTATAATGATAATGGGAGGATGGATGGTTTGGTTATAAACATGATACCCTTGTTTCAAGGTTTTCATTTAATGCACATATATTAGTGATTGTACTCATTTATAATTATATTTTCATAAGTTCATTTGTTTGAAAGAAAAGTATTTTAACACTTGTTCATTATTTTGTAGCATGGATAATTAGGTTGCCACTTTGTCATTCACAGTAAAAGGGCCAGCTTGTGTTAGTATTTTTCATATCACTATGAAGAATTTTCTTGAAATCATCAAGTTGTTTTATATATCCATGTGAAGAAGAAAATAGGAGTAATAAACCATCTTCTGTGTAATTACATTGATGTGTGTTCAAGAACTATAGTCTTGGATTTACTAACATTGAATTTCAAGCCTTGTGCATTCTAACTCCCCAAGCTCAAACCATGATCGTCTAAGGGTGCAAGCCAAAATATTCCTAAGGTATGTAAGTTTAATTAGTGACAATTGTTAATGTACGTGTAAAGATGTTATTTTGACTATTTTATATCATGGAAAACTGATAAGCATAATGAGAATACAGGTAATACAAGGAGAGGAAAAAAACCAGTGGGATAAAAATGAGATAACCCACAAGGCCTTATGCATTTGAGTCCTTGAGGTAGGGGTGATGTGTCTTTTTGTGTTAAATTTTGACTCAATTATCACTTCTAAGGTGAACCAAATAAATTAAAAAAAATGTTAAGGGTCTAAATATGGGAGAAAATGAATTGTGAAGCATGGCCTCTTTTACTGGTGACGTGTTTTGGGGGGGATTCTGCTGCTATTTGATGCCTGGGGTATTTTGGGGCCAAGGGACTAGGAAATGGAGTGATAAGGAAGAGAGAGTGAAGGAAGTACTCCAATGACCATTTTATGCAAGCCCAAGAGGTAATTTCCATTTGCTAATATCTTATTTGTGTGGGTAAAATTCATACATCAATGGTTTATTGGTTGGATGAATCCTTGGTTTGTAATCTATGCATGTTGTGCGTCGGATTTGAACAATAGCATCTTCTATTATCTATTGGTATCAGCCCTGTTGATTGGTGTCATAGTTCTTTGTTTCATTAACAACCATAACAATGTCACTCCTTGATTTTGTACATCAATGGGCATTGTGTTTTCTTTGGGTATTGTTCTTTCCTTAGATATATGAAATATTTTCTAGGGTCCTTGTGGGTTATCTTGGATCGGGGGTATGGTGAGAGCCTTAGGGCTTGAGGACCCATTATTGTTGGGAGGAAAGAGTGTTTTAACCCATTGGTTTTTCCTTGGTTTCAGACATCCATTGACACAAATGGGATTTGATGTATGTAGGCCTGTAGCTTTTAAAACATCGATGTGAAAAACCAAAACACAATCAAATCCAGAAATTAATAGCACAACTTTTATAAGGTTTTGTTACTAGAAAGCTTATTAATAAAATTTTTGTTAATGAGTAAATAGGTTCTTCTAGTGCATCTGACATGAGTAAAAAGATGGAGTAAATCTATAGAAGAAAGTTAGAATTTTGGATATCAAATGTGGTATATGTTGTAGAGAGATGCTTCATTTTTTTTAAAATAATAAATGGGGCATATATTATAGAAAAGTGTTTAATTAACATATTATTGAATTGTAGTGGTGTATTTGTTCTACTATCTTTCCCTTTTGTTATGAATCCACCCTTCCATATTCCCCTACATAGGCACACATTCACACCCAAACGTAAATAACTAATAACAATAAATGAAGTAAGACTAAATAAAATAAAAATTTATTGTAAAATAAATGTTACACAATGCTTCTGAAAAAATATAGTTTGGAAAGGGATCTCTACTTGCTAATTTATTTTGAACCTACTCATCTTTTTGGGTTCGCATTCTCCACTTAACATATAACCCATCACTTTGTTTCAAGCAAACAATAGATAAAACACATAAAATAAACACTTATCTTTTTACACTCAAAATGGAGTAGACCAAAGCCTGTATTATGGAATTTTTGGTTGACTAGTATATGCAAAGCTAGGGAGAATTTGGGGTTTCGGCGCACTATGTCCAATGCCTCGCCGACCTTCACTAGATTTTTCCACTTTCTTCGTTGCACATATCCTATATATTTTCCCTATACACCTTAGAAAATTCTCGTGTTGTTGTCCCAAAAGACTTGCCCCATTCTGTTATGCGTTGTTATCGCAAGCCTGCCTCTTTTTGTGCTACCACTATCTCTGGTGCATTACTCATAAACCTATAGCCAAATCATGGAGTTAGCCGCCATTTTGTTTTCCCTCTATTCTTATCACTGGATTTGGAGTCATAGAAAGTTCGTTAAGGTAAAATAAAACAACAAAAGAGATTTTAGGGTTTATTATTTCCTTTCCTTCTTAGGATAAACATCTCCATGCCTAGTTCAGATTTATATATAAATAAATTCCTCCCCATCTTATTTATTTGAAATGAGAGGCATCGGCTAACATAGGTGTTTAATTTTTAAACCAGAGCAATTTGTTGTTTTTTGGCATTTTGAGTTGGTCTCTTTTGGTACATCTGTAGCTAAAGCACTACTACCACCTAGCTACACTTTGGAAATATTTGAATGTGTGGTTGCATGTTGTAATGCCCATATTTTACCCTTGGGGTAAAAACACAACCAACAATTCTTTTTAATTTTGACACGTAACATTTGATAGAGGCTTATCCTAGATCTACATGAAAACCAAACTATATGCATCGGATGGCAAAGCTCATGCTTTTTCATCAACGACATGTATCATGAGAGTGGGGAGTGGGGTGAATATATGATTGAGTGTGCAAAGGCCTCCATGCACACTCCCAAATGATGCAAAGCAGATCCCAAGCTGTAATGTTAGCATAAAATGGTTGACATCGCCTACCAAAATTACTAGGAATGATACAGACACCGAGAACATCTGACTACCACAACTTATAGTTTTCTAATTCTTTTCCATGATCAAAGTATTAAAACCACACTACTATTGTACATATTATACCCCCATGAAATATTAGGACCAACCAAAGGTAATGTTACCACATAAATTGTGATTGTTAACATTATAGTTTAAGACCTAAAGGTAATGCTACATCAACATCATCCTTATTATTAATAGTACTATGTAATTATCTTTTGTAAAATTTATTTTGTAGTGACCAAGCCCACCTTATTATTCATTCAATAGTCTTACTACAACTTGAATGTTTATATTATGGCCCTCATTTGTAATGCCCATAATTTACACTAGAGCAAAAATGCAACTATATATATATATATATATATTTAGATAATAACCATGCATGTTAACCCTAATAATATTCTTAATTTTAGTATACCCTCTCTCTCATAATAATGATAATACCAATATATTAACACTTCTTTCAAAATTAATATAATAATATTTCTCCCCCTCATTAAAATTAATAATACTAAATCCAAATAATAATTCTTCTTATCTAAATATAGTCTTATAGACATACTTCATAAAACTTTGAAATTATTAACATTATCATATTTCTTAGAATTTATTTATTATTACCATCATAAATTTTAATATATACATATCTATTATTTATTTAATTACTCTGTTATCCTTATGAATAAATTACTTTAATAAACAATCTAAAAGATTTATATAAAAATAAAGAGGTAACAATTACGAATAATTATATTATTTCCTATATATATATAATTTTTTTTTCTCTAAGAGAAAAGAAGAAAATAAGGGAATAATCTCCTTCATAAAGAAATTCCTAAAATACTAACCTATCTTTATATTTCTATATAATCTTAATTTGGTTCAATAGGGTGCTTTTTAAAGAATATGGGAATATATTCCCTTTGGATTTATTAAGGGATAGCTTAGCATAAGGTTAAACCACGATACTTTATTCTAGTTTTACTTTTCTAAAGTTAGAAGTGGCTTCAGTGGGAGTCTTCTTTTATGCCAAGCGCACATTTAAAGATTGGGAATATTTTCATAGTGTAAAGTGGTGCCGTGAAAAGGTCATACTCACCACACACAAAACTCACCAACGTTTTTAAGCCTTCAGCGAACAAGGAGACGTCCAAAGCATCATTGCAGTCTTAAGGCGTAACGAAGGAGTATAATAAAAAAAATTAACTATAAACTTATGTTTATCCTTCTAAATATTCAAGCAAAGCATACAATGATAGCTACTTCCCAATTGGGATTATGTTATTATACTTTAGTGTAGCGAGCAAAATTCCCAAGAAAGCTTAAATGATTTTAGTGTCCGTATGAGGATACACATTTCAATTTAATCCCTAGCAATTCATTAACTCACCTACTCAATTCTTTTCAGACCGGGGTACTCACATGCATTGCAGATACCTAAAAAAAAGAAACTCTTCAACGTCCCCCTTCAACGATGTAATTTTCTGCAATACTTCAATACCACATCCTTTTGCAATAGCCTGCAGATTTAACCAGTGATCTATCACAACTCTTTACCCTATCATAGATGCTATCATGCATTCCATACCAATAGTAAAAGGGAAGGTGGTGCTATTTTTAGTTGTCTCTGGCCAATAATCAAGCCTGAAACGTGGGTTGGAAGGAGCGGCTGACACCTACTTGTACTCTAAGATCATGATAAGACATTTCGTCAGAAATGGAATGGAATAAGAAAAATGAAGGTCCATGCAGATCACGAGGTGATTAGGAGCAGAAATTGAGTGGAGCTAGAAGCGTATGTGAGGATGAATTCCAAGCAAAGTCAATGTGAGATGATAGGAGGGCTTGTAGAGATGAACAACTATTTCTTAACTGTCCTATGAGCCGAACTCCTTGTTTTATTCGATATAAGGTTTCATTGTGCACAAGAACACATATAATCTACTAGATACTCCAGGTCAAGTAAACATAAGATCTTGGCAAAGATTCATAGAAAGGGTGACATTACACAACAATGCTTCATTTAGACGCAAAACTTTCAACAGCCAATAATAAACACAATAACTCTACACCATAGACACATCATTTGTACCCTGTGTTTGTGCCCTCTGACCTCTCTCTTTCTAGTGCACAGGTTACGCAGTACTCAGCTCCAAGGTCATATGTGGTGAGGGGACAACTTGACGCATGGATTTAAGGGAGCAACCAATTACATAACCAGAATCTATTTGGATGCCAAATATAAAGTCACTCAAAGCACTAGTCGACTATCCTATTCACTGCTCAACTCTTAGCATCTATTTGGATTCCCAGGCCAATCCATTGATTTTGTAATTTCATTCAGAGACGTAACAGATTCTGGTATAGCCCCAGGAGATAGCATACAAAACCATACACTACATCAACTAGAAATTTAGTTTGTATAGACAGCCACGCAGATATTTGTTCTATCTCATTATCTATTCATTTCTTTATTGTTATTTATTTATTTTTTTCTCTATTTTATTCTTTTTAAACAATGACAGGGGGGCAGCCATTTTGGGTTATAGATGCACTCAAGCACCACCAGACCACGCTAATTTTCTTTTGTTCAAAATGCTTCCTTCTAAACAGAACCAAGGGAAAGACAAGAGACCCAAAGATGAGAGTACGCTGTTGTATACACAATCCTCATAGGTGTGCAAGAACTCCTCTACAACTTGTGTGCTATTTATATTTCCTCTAAAGATAGGGTTCCATGGTTAAAATCTTCCTCCATTAGGTCTATATGGGATAGAATATCGCCCCTACTATTGCAATTCAATATGCTCTCATGGAACTACCATGTTAGGTTTTACCTAGGCGATAAAGATGAAGACCAATTATTACCATGTACTATTTTATTTCCAACTACAATAGAACTCATTATACTTCGTAGTTAAAATCTTAGAGTTGTTCCATCACACCACCACATCTGGCACATGAACAGTTCAAAATATGACAAGAATATTATTCCCTTCTTATCATCTGGTTTTATTTCTTAACACTGTCACACAAAGCATTTATGAATAATCATTATTTTGAGTCCTTTCTTTAACAATTTAAGGAAATGAACAACAATATTGCAGATTAGTCTCAGAGAAGGGTATTAATTTAATACCTATAAGTTATGAGCATCAGAGAGAGAGAATCATAATTTTTTACCTTATCTAGTTCCCTAAACAACTTCATTTTTTAGAAGCAGCAAAATAGCCGAGCTCTATTTAACAAGAATGTTGTCTCTTTGGTTTGTCTCTCATTTTCTTTTCTTTTCGGATTAATTTTATTTATTTACAGCCTACAAGGGATTTATACTAAGAGTAATCGAATGTTTTCTCATTCTTTTACAACTAAGACAAGCAATATATTTCAATGGAAGTTCATTGGTATAAGAAAGTGCTTAATTTAGGCATGCTACATGTATTCTCCTATCTTAAGTAATGTCAGGATAGAAACAAGAAGATTTACTATATCATAACCAAAATTTCATTCATTCGTTTCAGTTGAAAATAGTATACATGGCTGCAAGAACTTTTTATTTTTTATTTTTATTGTATTAATAGCAGAAAATCCAAAACATAGTATTCTCTACCAATTCACAAAAAGATTATAAACAAAGGTGATATGTATTTCTCAAGAAAATAGACAAAATGCAAGCAACTGTATTTTTGAAATAACATGTCCACCTTCAAGTTTAAAACACATATTCTCTTTTTCTTTACACACAAGAGGACTGCTCCTCCTATTAAAGGGAAAATACATCTAAGAATTTCCAACCAATACAAGACATAAGTTAGCCAAGGACCTTTCTTTTGTCGTAACTATTAAATTTCCAATATCCCTATGGTGGGGCATGCACAACACTTTCATAACCATAAGTATCAGAAGGTGAGGAGATAGATTATCTTCAAGGTAAGCTTTGTTCACCATTATATCCTCTAAACCTGCACAAGCAACACATACTAGGATCTTTTCTCATGGCCATAGCTAGCTCACCTCCCAACCATAGGTTTGATTACAAACCACCCCCGAGCTAGGAGGCAACCGAGGGAATCGGGTACAAACAAAACCAATAAAAACAATATTTACACACACAAGAATTATTTTTACACCCACCAAAGGGATTTTCACATGACTTTATGATTCCATCAAGAATCCAAAGTGGGGGATGTAGGGTGGACTACACACTCCATATGGGAAGATTACAATAATAGCAACAAGAAAAAGTCAATATTATACTCTGATCATTTCACATGCAACCCTTCTTTAATATCTTCTCTTTCTCCAAAACCCATACCACCAAAACCATTTCTACCATTTCACAATTTACATATGGGTACTCATACCCTTTTTGAGCCTCTCCTCTCAAGGAGGGATTAAACTTCCCCATGGAGGGTCCTACTCCATACCATCCCCAACAAGGGATGCTCTTCCCAACTTGGGTGAGCCTATCCCTACACAACCCTTTTTCCCATAACACATAATACATCAAAAACACAAGAAGATATGCTCCAAAAAAAATTTGAAATAAACATACAAATCAAACACAATAGATAAAATTTCAAGCACATCTTTTCACCTACACATATAATCTTTCAAATACAAACATGAAAAAGTAGAAAACAAAAGTAGTGAATCTTCCTTAAAACCAAGCTCAAGGAAAGATGGGTTGAGGATCCCCACAACTCCTCTTCTTCCAAGCTTCTTTTTTTTTTTCTTCAAACTCCTCACCCACCCCCACCAAAATTCATCCAAAATCAAGAATACCAAAAAGAAAGAATCCCCTAACCTTTGTTTTGAATTTGCTTTATAGAACCTCAAGTTTTAATTCCTTTGAATAGGGAGCTGACATTTGTCAACCTTCCATTCACCCTACTAGGCACACTAACCCATGTGTTCTCACACATGTGTGAGGACTTGGGAGACTTCCAAGACAACATGGAAAAGTGGGATTGAAAAGGAACCAGTCCCCATCCCACTTCCCAAACCTTAATTTCGTCAAACCTCTTTAAGGCCTCAAAAAGAGTGCCCTATCATGGGATTGACTCATGATTTTGAGCTAAAAAGGTACCTAACCCATAGGTACCTGCCCTAGGGACCTTAAACCCATAAAAAAACTTAAAAAATATCACCTTTCAATCCCCAAAAAGTGCCTAAAAGTTCAAATCCGAGTTTGTCCACTTGGATAGACAACTCACCTCCTGGATGGACTAACGTGGCAATAAAAAAAAAACAAATTAAAAAAATTCACAAATACAATCAATAATTACATGATGGAACTATAGTCCCTTCATATGGACTTTAGCTCGGTTTCATTGGTTAATTCACATAGGGTTCCCAAGAGTTGCCTCCAATTTCCATTGGCCATGGAAAATGTACCTACACACTCAATACACGTGTTAATCCATCCAAGTAAATCATATTCATATAATAATCAAATCATTTGAATCACAATTGCATTCAAAAAAGTTTCAAAATTTGTATAGCATAAAGATCCTATAACATAATTGAAATATCATTAGCCATCTAACTTATCTCATTTTCATTAACCTTAATTTTCACACTCATCTAATTGCAACATGATTGGTCCACAATACTTGTTTCATTCATTCATCATTAAGTTTTTAGATTCAAATTAAAAAAACTCAATAACCAACATAAAATTAGATTAATCATTATAGTTAGCTAGCATGTCGCATAATCAAAATCAAATAGTCATATGAACTTAAATGTTTAAATATTATGTCATCAACATTACCAATAGGGATAGACAATAAACAAACTCAAAATAATCCAAGTACTAGATGTAGCATAGTCATAACAAAATCATCACATGAACACAAATGTCTAAATCTCCTATCATTAGTGATATCATTAGGCATAATCAATAATTACACTTAAAATAGTCCACATATTGGGTGTAGCATAGAGGTGGGCCTCACATGTTATCTCCAAATCTTACAACCCCACCATCATAATTCTCTAGACTCACAAAATTTCTTTTATCACCAATCATATGATGTGAGCATCCACTATCAATGACCCACTCATCTTTCTCCTCAACTTGGGTTGTAAGAGATTTCTTATCTTTAGTAGATTCAGTAGGCACGGGTTTATTTTCAATGGTAGCAATAAAAGCCCATTGATCTTCATTTCCATCATCTTTATCAGACTCATCACCAGTTATTGCTTCTTCAGAAAAGTAGCATCTCTTTTGGAATCTAGGTTTTCTAGGCTTAGATCTAGGAACTCTTTCAGGACCTCTTGATGCAAAATGACCTATCTTACTGCATGAAAAAATTTAATAGGCAATACATCTTCATACTTATCTTTTCCTCTTCCTTCTTGCTTTGTAATCAATGCTTCCAGTTTTTTTACTTCTCTTTCTTTGTCTTTGAGTTGTTTCAGTTCATCATATTTAGATATCTTTCTAGAGCTCTCTCTTGGGTTGTATCTTTTCTTGTAACTTTTGGATATAGTAGCTTTGAATGTAGATTCAGTTTTTGGTGTAGATTCACCAAATTCACTTATTTCAAAAGCAACAAGCCTCCCTATCAGTGTATCTCTTGTCATCTTGTTTACAAACATAAATTCCTCAATAGCATGAACTTTCATTTTGTAAGGAGGCAAGGATCTAAGTACCTTAGCCACAATTTCATCCTCACTCATTGAACCACTGACACATTTAATACCTAGAACTATTTCATTTACTCTCTACATAAAAGAATTAATATTTTCATCTTCACCCATCTTCAGATTCTCATACTTTCCTTTTAAGGTCTATAGCTTATCCATCTTCACCTGTGTATCTCCTTCATACAAAGTTTCTAGCTTTGTCCAGATCTCATGAGCTATCTACAGACCTATCACATTAGCCATCTCTGAATCTGTTAGAGCACTCACCAATGCTTCCATAGATCTAGTATTACTTTCAACATCTTTTATCTCATCAGCAGTGGAGGGACCATTCTTAGGAATAACATATTGATCTCTTGTAATCTTACAATAAGCATCACCAATGCACTGCAAACGAAATTGCATCCTTACTTTCCACAGTGAGTACTTAGTGCCATCAAATCTAGGACTGTCCTTCTTGAATGTTGCCATCCCAGATCACCTCAAGCTGTTAGACTTCTTCAGAGGAAAAAGCTCTGATACCAGTTGTTGGAAAAACAAGGATAGACAACTGAGAGGGGGGTGAATCATTTGTCACAAAAATTTAAACTTTTTCTAACTTAACTTATCCTTAATCTCAGTTCTGATGAATGAACAATTAACCATAAGCAATTAACATATCAAAAAGATAAATAACACCAAGATTTTTTATGTGGAAACCCTATTAGGGGAAAAAGCATGGTGGTTGTTAGTCCACAAGATTATACCTTGCTAAAAGTATAATGAAAAACAATAAGGGAAATGCACATGCATTCAGGCAGAGTTCCTAGAGCTCACTGCTCAATTACAAAAGGGGCTCACTGCCCAACAAAGTTGGATTAAAAATCCAACGAGTATGAATTGAGAAAATAGCTTTTGCTAAATCCTGATTACAGTTACAATTAAGCTCAACACTTCTTCACACTTCACACAATCTTCATCACACTCTACTCAGTAATGATATCTGCACATATGCAAATAGGTTCACATGAAGCATATTTTCCACCGATCACACAATCATTCTTATATATCTGCTACAAGAGATTTCACCATATCTTCATCGGCCAAATATACACACACACACACACACACACACACACACACACACACACACACACACACATATATATATATATATATTTGCAATGTCAGCCTAGATTAACAGGTAAATTTTAATGTGAACCCACTAAGGTCACCCACAACATAGTGGAGACCCAAATTAATATCTCCAACACAAAAATACTTTAATTAATTCTTCTTTGAAGATCCACAACATGCTACCACCATGTCAGCGAAGAACAAGAAAAACTGAACATGCGCAAAAAGATCTTCAACCACGAGCACACTAATCAATGTGGACATACCAAAAATATAGAGAAGGAACTATAGACATTTGAGAACACCAAGAAACAATAGAGAAGCATCCACAACAACTGATATAACCAGAATCACATAATCTTCATTCAGGAATAGTGACAGAGACCAACAAAACACTATCAGGCCATAACTCACATAGAACTTCATGCGGACCTCTAAAACTTCCGATAGACGATCTAGACATACTCAACAATAAACCCTTTAATCCACATCAACTAATCTCTTATGTACAGGACAAAATTCCTTCATGACCTGCACAGTTCCACTAGGAACGTGGAACACTTTTTCTTATAATTTTATCAATATCCTCGACATATACAACAATAGATACACCAAATGCTAATAGTGTTGACATCAATGACAACCACATATCAGCAATACATCCACAACATCAAACAATCTCCCAATAGATGTTGGAAATGGATTCCAAAGGGTGGGTAAATGTTTCCTAGAAACTTTTAGCATTTAGGAATTAATATGAACATCAAATTTTAGCTTGGAAACTTAAAAAATTTACCAATATTAGATCTAAGTGCCCCTATAGATTACCAATGAGGTTTGGGTGCTCTTGTAGCCCACTTATGGAGAAATATTCTTGTAGATCCCTGATGAGGTAGGGGTATGTTGTTATCTTTGTCTATTGGGTCTCTAAAACTTTTAGCACTTGCAAGCTTACTTGTATGACCTAACCTCTATTATGTGTGTCTTTCATCTAAGAAAGTTTTTATTGTTATATTATTACAATTTGAATCAAAAGGGGGGAAATAAAATGCATTTGGCTATTTAGAGATTGCCTTAGTAGGTTCCTTGACTAGTCTATTTTAACCTTCAACTATACTTAAGAAAAAATTGAGTATGTGAAAGCCCTATTGTGGTGAGAGAGTGGTGTGTGTAGATTTGAACTTGAGGTAATGAAATGCTAGGGTGCACATCCACCTACAATTTTTTTATAAGAAGTAGAAGGGTTGGTAGTTGATATAACAAGAGACTAAATTAAGGAAGTAGACAAGGGAATTTTTAATTATATCTATGGGAGATTACAATAAAGGATGAAGATACAAGGGAATGGGGATTATAGGAGGCCATTGGATTTTGGAAGGAAATGGATAAATAAAAAATGTGACAAGGAAGAGAGGAGGAAAAGGAATATATAGTTTATGATAAGAAGTATTTGGAAATGGTGTATTAGAGGAAGTGTAACTCATGATATTTTCTAGAGCTTTCTTGATACAGTCAAGATAGGGGGTCTTATCAAACTACCTAATCTTGCAGCCTTAACATGTCATCCAATCCACATTACATATAAATGGAAAAAAATATGAAACCTATCTTTATTACAAAATTCATACACATTCATACATGAAAATTCCTTAAGATTAATTACATATATGGAGGACTTAACATTGAATAAAATTAAAAAATTTCTACAATCTTTTCTAGACACATCTTGTCTACGAGTCTACAAATCCTCTTGTCTTCAAACCTTCTTGGCTTCACTCATCTTCTGAAAACTATTTTTTTCTCTTCATTATGCAACTATCATGGCTACCTTTAACACCTACAACACACCTATAAAATCCTTTTTCTCTTCTTATATTCCTCTTCTCTTGACAAGTTGATTTCCTACACTCTTTCTTATGCGATTTAAAGAGAAACTTACAAGTTCTTTCTCCAACATTGCCACTTTTCATTTCTTATTTTTAACACCATTAAAGGTTGTATTTTATATATTCTTTTGCAAAACACCGAAAAATTGGCACCCAAATCTTCTCTTTAATTTCCATCAACTTGACCTCCAAAATTCCTTCACAAAAAAATTCATAAAGTCAGTTTTGCTTCAAAAACATGTTAATGTTGCTACACCATATCAAATTCCTTGTTGCTCTAGATTCCTTTAGAAAATAAATAAAATATAGAACAAAGTCCTGCTCATTTAGTATTTGAAGAGTCATTTATTATTTTTCCCAAAAATGACTATCTTTCCCTCCAATAAAACACCTAATAAGACAAGAATGGAATGCCAAAGGTCACTTGCCATATGACAACCACTATAGGAATCCAAATTGATAAAATGAATATTAATTCTTATTTTCAATTTCCCTCTAACATGTCAATGGACCCCTTAAACCCTTCAAGCCTTGAAATTATATAATATTGTAGAGAGGAATATTGACAATCCTGTCATCAAGGGTGAATGTTCCTCAACTACCTCAAGGAAAAAAGCTTAGGTGACAAAATGGGAAGAAAAGGGATATTGCTTATATTTTGTGCTTTGTGATGAATTAAGAGATAAGATTTAGGGACTAAAAGAGCAGGCCTCATAGGTCTTGTCAACACATTAACACTTACTCATAGCCAAGGAAAACAACACAACACATGGACGTCCATATGGCATTTTATAGTCTCGTATAGACTGAAAACAAAATTTTCTAATAGAGATGACAAAGAGCAACCTAGCTATTCGGTGAATAAGATCTTAGATGCATGCTAAACTAAAAGAATGATGGAAATAGAAGAAAAGGAAATAACATGCATAGATTAAATTAAATGACAAGGTGGAAATGAATAGAAGAACTCACATGAGGTCCATGTAATGAATCCTCCCAAATGCTTCAACTTTCAAACCTACACACACAGAAACAAGAAATTTTTTGTGGTTGTTTTAGGGGCTTTCCTTAGTCAAACCCCACATAGGTGTTCCCACATCCACGAACAACTAGATCTATAGACAAAAAAAAAATATACAAGCTAAAGGAAATAGATAGACGTGAGTTTAGTGTAGAAAATTGTACTCCTTTCTAAGTGAAAGTACAATTTCACACTTATTTTGGACCTATTTTAGTGACCTTTCATTTATGCATATTTAAACCTTATCAATAGGCCCCTAATACCCTTTATTATGCATCTCAAGGCCTATTTTAATTATTTCTCGATAATATATCCCACAATGAATAAATGCCATTAATTGATTCAATGCCTTGACATAATCCAAGTCCTAAAATTTTAGGTCAGGACCCATTCGCCCATGGGTGAATGGGTTTCCTTTAAGTTCATAAACTCAAATTAAATATTTTATTGGCAACATTCGAAGGTCCTAAATTCAAGTTTTAAGTGTCGACCATCAAGATTTAATAAATGGGAAATTAGAAAGGAACCCTATAAATCTAAGTCTTTCAAGATCATTTTTCATTAGACAAGAGAGATATTCACTTGAGAACACAATGGTTTACACTCAAGAGTAAGGAGAAACCAATCAAGCATTCAAATTTGATGTGTTGGAGCAAAAAAATTTTTTTGTAGGTTTTCAAGCTCATTTTTCCAAAATGATCAAGCATTGTCAGATTGATGATAGATGTAGGTATGAAGGATCATGATGGATTCTAGGTTTTATTAGATCTGCACCAAGCCATTCAACAAATCCTAATGACTTGTTTCCTAAGTGGTCCCATCTTCTATTATCATTCTAATTTCTTCCTAAAGTAAGCATCGGATGTTGTGGTTGTGTTGTAGATATGTGGTTGTCATTAATGTCAACACTATTAGCATTAATGTATTTGAAGCTGTATATGTCAACGATATTGAGAAAATTAAAATTGAATGAGTTGCAGATTGTCAGTGGTGAAGTGAAGTTCAATCAATTAGTAATTTTAGTATGTTGATGATTAGAGGTTGTGGACTAAAGGGTTTCTTATTGAGTATATCTAGTTTATCCACGTTGAGTTTCATAGATCCACATGAAGAGTTGTTCGAGTTATTGAGATTTGTATTATGATATTCTTTCTATTACTTTAGTTTGTGTTCCTGAATGAAGATGATGCAATTTTAGTAAGTTTAGTTTTTGTGGATGCTTCTCTGGTGATTCATGATGTTTGTGGATGTTTCTAGATCGTTCTTTATCTATATTGCACATCTGCATTGATCGTTGTGCTCATGATCTGAGATTTTCTCTTGTGTCTTCATGTTTTTCATGTTCTTGGATAACAAGGTGTTTATAGCATGTTGTGGATCTTTGAGGAATAATTTTTGAAGGTGGTTTGTGTTCGAAGATGTTAATTGTTAGAAATCAATATCATATTTGCAAACCAAAAAGACCTTCCATAGAAGAGAAAATTAGAAAAAGCAGAGAGGTTGCAAAATGATGTGCAACATAATATTATTCGAGAATTCTTAATTACAAGATAATGATTTGCTTTATAAAAGCAAAGATGCATAACCCTAATCTTATCTTGAGCAACAAGATAGCTCAACAAGATAAGGATGACAACTAATAAACCTAGGAATTAAATAATTACCTAAGTAAACTTATGTAAAGTGTAATTAAATATTAATTACACCAACACCCCCCATAAGGGAAACTTAGGGAGAAATAGATTATTACGCAAATATGTGTCTCGACAACAAGGCCTGATCAGGTACTCATTTACAAATGCAATGATGAGGTAGAGAAGGAAAACCAAGTGGGAAAAAACCCCCATACAATGAGATGACTATTGCAAAGAAGCACTGGAAGAACACTAGAGCTGCAATCCGACAAGCAAGAAAAGATACTTTTGTTTACAACTGAAACCAAAACTGAAATCATGATAATGTGACAATAGACTCGATGTCACGAAACACTAGAAAACTCACAAACTGGAACAACCCTAGAATCTATGAAGCAACAGTAGATGAGATGATGACATAATCTGGAAACCATGTATCTTGATGTCGATGCCAAACTATGACTAAAACTCTTCCATGGGAAGGAGTACCAAAAATAGACTCTGGAACATTAACCATAAAAACATGGCCCTCAAAATGAGAAGAATCTGAACCAATGAGGATCAAGAAACATAATCTCTCAACTGATGTTTGAACCGATGAATCTGATATGTGTCAAGCTATAGTAAAAAAGTGGCCAAAAGAAACTAGGAAACCACATAACCCATGCGAGCTATCATCAAATCAAAATGGATATGGAGATCAAAGTGCATGCACACTCTAATCAGATTATTATGCAAGAAACCCCCCTAATGGAACTTTATCTCAGTTCATTTATTACAATAACCCAATGATTGTAAAAGGAGAGAATCCTAAATATGCATAAATAGAAAATAACATGATGTGGTACTGAAATGAAGTGTAGATATTTAGGTTTCACTTTTCCAACTACCAAAACATCTAAGTAATCTCCAAAACACCCATTAGGAAAAAATTGGAATAATGAAAAAACTTGGGACAGATACAGAAAAAAGTGCATGGAAAACAAGATAGAGCTCCTCAATACCTTTCCAACACCACAAAGAAGATGAAAATTAGAGATTGTGGCAAAAAGTTATGAGCTCGAAAGTCCAAAATAAACATCTGATTTCAAACAAAAATAAATGTAGATAAAAAAAATACTAAAAAATAAATAGTACCACTGGAAAGTGCTCGGAACCAGCTTTCTAGCAATATCTCATTTGCCCGATTTTGATACCGTATGCCCAAGTTATGACCAAAAGAAAAAACCTACTCCTTTAGGAAAAATCAGGGTTAGGAGGGGGAAATGAGGGTTGTACAGCCGGATGATGTCATGCTAATGTCAACACTTCACTGAACATTTAAATTTTACGGCCATCTGGTCGTCATCATAAAAATCCCCTTGCTGGAAAAAAATTTTGATCGCTAAAATATGCTACTGTATGTTCTGAAATATGCTGAAGGAATCTAGCCAGAATATTCACTGCACTGGTTGGGTTAGCCAGGGGCTGGGCTGAGGGGTTAGTCTGCCATAGGACCACCGGTGATACCTGGAAGGGCCTCAGGGGCTGCTGCTATGGGTGGTCGGGGGCTGGGCACATAGAGCTTGGTCCCCCATAGGACTGCGGTGGCAGCACAGGGAGCCCACGGGGGCTGACAGGGGTGGCAGCGGAGTAGAGCAGCGGCGACAGAGGCTGGTCGAGGCTGCTGGTGGCGGGCTGAGAGGCGGTGGCAGAGTTGGGCAGCGATGGTGGTCTAGTGGCCGCTCAGTGGCCGCTTGGTGGCGGGATCCTTTTACACTACAAGAACCTGCCTAGAAATCAAAAACACATTTTTTTTGCATTTTTCTCAATTTTTGAGCCTCGTAACGCATGCTGGGGAAGTTGTATTTCCCCCTAGGAAATTTTTTTTTGCCTCCTAGATCAATTGCACCATAATCAATGAAATGAAGGGTATTTTTAGGGTTTTTGGCTGCTAAGAACATGATGGTGACCTCCATTTCTACTCAAACTGCTCCAAAAAATTGGCTACCTCCAAAACTTGCAAAAAAACTCCCAGCCTGAAACCCTCATAGATCTGGAAAATGATGGCCAAAATCTACAAAATAACAGCCAATCCTGACTTTTTCCAATGCTTTGAATCCAATGGTGAAGCCCAATCTGATCCAAAATGCTTCATAGATGAATTCAAGGCATGATACCCTCGAGGAATCCAGAACGAACCCTGCAATGATTTTCTCAAAAATCTAAGAAGGGGTTGCAAATCAGGGCTCTGATACCATGTTAGAAACCAAGATCAAATTTGCAAACTGAAAAGACCTTCCACAAAAGAGAAAATCAGAAAAAACAGAGAGGTTGCAAAAAGATGTGCAACATAATATTATTTGAGAATTCTTAATTACAAGATAATGATTTTCTTTATAAAAGAAAAGATGCATAACCCTAATCTTATCTTGAGCAATAAGATAGCTCAACAAGATAGGGATGACAACTAATAAACCTAAGAATTAAATAATTACCTAAGTAAACTTATGTAAAGTGTAATTAAATATTAATTACACCAACATTAATTTGGGTCTTCACTATGTTGTGGCCGACTTTGGTTGATTCGCATCAATAATTTTTATTGATTTGGTTTGACTATTTATATTCATTTTATTATTTTGTTGAGGTTGACATGTAGCAATTTAATTTCTTGTTGCAAATATATATAAGCGACTATTTATTTCATTTGAGGTATGTCAAATTTTTGTGTGTGCAAATAATGTTTTAAATATTTCAAAGGAAATGCAAAGTGTGAAGAAGAGTGAAGAAGAGTGAAGAATTGTTCATGTGCTTAACTAGAATTGTGATTAGGCATTAGCAGATGCTATTTTATCAGTTCAAATCCCTATGGATGAAATCCAATTTTTTTTGTAAGATAGTGTGTCTTCCTTTGGGTAGTAAGCCTTGTTGTAATTGAGCAGTGAGCTCTAGGTAGTGCACCTGAATGCATGTGCATTCCCCATTTCATTATTTATACTTTTAATAGGGTATAATCTTGTGGACTGACCTCCACCATAGTTTTTCCCCTAACAGGTTTTCCACATAAAAAATATTGGTGTTATGTATGTTTCTAATGTGTTGATTATTTATGCTTTCATGGTTAATAATCAGATCTGAGAATAAGGTTAATAAAGTTAATAAGTGGGTTTGTGCACGATCATGATGGGCCAAAAGTGGCAATATGTAAATTCAATATGATAGCCTAGCGATTGATGACTTTACCTAAAAATTGATGAAACGAAAAGGGTTTTAAAGGAGATTCTAGCTTTCCACCATTATAAATTATGCTTTACTTTGAATTAATAAATAATTATTATTCATTTTCTATTTGAATTACAACTAAACCATGATTGATAAGCCGATTGGGAAAAACATCTATAGCTTCTAAACAAAGCAGCAGGGTCGATTCTATGCTTTGCATAATTATAGGATTAAAAAAAATGAATTTTATGTGAAGTTTCTTGACCATGTTAAGGTGGTCGTGACATATTTGAAATTTTTATATTTTTAAAATTTGTAAAAAAAATCATACTAATTATTTACTTTGGAAAAATTACAAAAATCACATTGGAACATTGAGTCCTTTACTTACATCTAAAATATTATAAAAATATTATCATTATATTATTATGGTTAGGTGGTCGATAGACACGCTTTATTTTTTCTAAAATTAAGTACTAATCGCATTGAAATTCTTTAAATTTTCACTAAATAGATTGCTTTTAAAATAGAAAATAAACCTAGTATTTTAGAAACTACATTCAATTTTCTACAGATTATATTCTTACATATTTTTTAAATAATATAATAACTTATTGGATTTTTTATGTCAAGTTTTCTAACTTTGATTTTTCTAAAATTTTTGCCACTTAAGGGCCTATTTTTTCCATGATGATCCTGCACATACCCAAGTTTTGAATTTTTATGACAACTGATTCACCCCCCCTCTCATTTTTCTACCCTTGTGTTGCCAACAATTGGTATCAGAGTAGGTTCCTTGGAAGAAGTTTGCTAGCTTGAGGTGATCCAGGATGACCACATACAAGAAGGATAGTTTGAGAATTGATGGAACAAATTATTCTTTGTGGAAGACTCGAATGAAGTGCCATTTGAGATGCATTGGTGAACCCTACTAGATCATTACAAGTAATAGGTATGTTATTCCATAGAATAGTCCTACTACTATTGCTAAGATTAGTGATGTTGAGTATAATATCAGGGCTAAAGAAGTATTGTTGAGTGCTTTGACTGATACTGAGATGACTAATGTTATGGATTTGAAGACTGCTTATGAGATTTGGAAAAATTTGGAAACTTTATATGAAGGTGATGCTAATGTGAAGATTGCTAAGTTGCAGAGTATGAAAGGGAAATATGAAATTATTTTGAGAATGGGTGATGATGAAAATATTACTACTTTAATGCAAAGAGTGAATGAACTTGTGTGTGGTATCAGATGTGTTGGTGGACAGTTGGAAGAATCAAAGATTGTTGCTAAAGTGCTTAGATCTTTTCCTGCTGATTACAAAGTTAAAGCTACAACTATTGAAGAGCTCCAGACTGTGACAAATGTTACTTGAGATATGTTGATTGGTAAGCTTACTACTTTTGAGTTGAGGGAATTTGGTGATGCCCTTCCTAAGATAGAATATGCATTCAAGGCTACTACATCTAGAAGAGATAAACAAAGATATGATCTAGGAGAGAGTTCTTCTAGAAAGAAATTCAAGTATGAAGAAGAAATGAGATAGCTTGAAGAAGAAGAAAAATAATTGGATGAGCTTGAAGTACTGATTGTAAAAAGAGAAGCCAAAGGACAAGGTAATTATAAAGGAAAGTTTCCTATTAAATGTTTTCCTACAATAAGATAGGTCATTTTGCATCAAGGTGTCTAGAAAGAGTTTCTAAACCAAGACATAACAAGTCTAAATTTCAAAAGAAGTGTTATTATACTGCTAATGGAGAAGTGAAAGATGATGAATCTAATAAAGGAAATGGAAGTGAGGATGAATGGGTATTTATTGCTATCAAGGAAGATAATCTTGTGTCTACTAAATTTTCTAGTTCTACAAATGTGGAGAAAGCCCTAGCTGCTCGAGTTGAAGAGAAAAATGAATGGGTGATTAATAGTAGATGTTCACATCACATGATAGGAGATAAAAGTAAGGTTGTGAGCTTGGAAAAATATAATGGTGGTGTTGTGAGAATTGGTGATAACATTGCTGGTGTGATCCATGGTAGAGGTTACATTTCTCTTGATGGTAAGAATAATATTGATGATGTCCTATATGTGGAAGGTCTGAAGTATAATGTTTTAAGTGTCAGATAGATGGTTGATAAGGGTTACAATCTTTAGTTCAAGGACATAAAGTGTAGAATATTGGGGTGTTCCATAAATGTGATTGCATCAAGTATAAAAACAAGAGGTAATATCTTTTATTTGAATGTTGCTAGGAAAAGTTGCTTGATTGCTCGAGTTGATGAAATTTGGTTGTGGCATAGAATAATGTGTCATATTAGCTTTGATAATATTATCAAGATAAGTTCTACTCAGGCAGTGAGAGATCTTCCTAAGTTGATGAAACCTACTAATGCCATATGCAAGGAATGTTAGTAGGGGAAGCAAACTAGAATTTAATTTCAGAGCAAACAATATAATTCAAATGAATTGTTGGAGCTTATGCATACTAATTTGTGTGGTTCTTCTAGAGTTAGAAGTTTACAAGGTTACAGGTATTTCATGTTGCTTATTGATGACTATTCAAGAATGATGTGGGCTACTTTCTTAAGGGAGAAATATGAAGCCCTAGAGAAGTTCAAGATCTTTAAAGCTATGGTGGAGATAGAGACAGGTCTGAATATTAAATGTTTGAGATCAAATAGAGGTGGTGAATCAACTTCTGGTGAGTTTAATTCTTTTTGTGAAGTGAATGGAATAAAGAGATAATTATTTTTCCCATGGACCCCTCAACAAAATGGAGTTGTGGAAAGGAAGAATAAGACAATTCAAGATGCGACTAGAACTATGATGCTGGAAGGAAATGTTCCTCATATCTATTGGAGAGAAGTTGTGAGTAATGTTGTTTACATTCTTAACTGGGTACAAGTGAAAGGTAATATTGGTAAGACCCCTTTTGAGCTATGGACTGGTCATAAGCCTATTGTTAAATATTTCAAAATCTTTGTGAGTAAATGTTATATCAGAAGAGATGAAGATTTAGGAAAGTTTGATGCTAGAAGTGATGAAGGATTCTTTTTGGGGTACTCTACTAAAAGCAAGGCCTATCGGTGCTACAATAAGAGATTAAATAAAATGGTTGAAAGTGAAAATGTTAAGGTTGATGAAGGCATAGCTAAACTATCCAAAACCTATGGATATGATTCAGATGATCAGAATGAAAATACAAACAAAGGAAAGCAAGTTTAGACTTCAAATACAGTTCAAATCATTCTAGTGAATCAAGAAAATCAAGAGGAAGAAGAAACCAATGAAAGTGCAGAAGAGAGATCATGAAAGCCTAAAATTTAAGAATTTCCTAAGACTTCGAGGTATGTAAGATTGAATCATTTAGAAGATCAAATCATTGGCACTGATAAGAACAAAGGTGTCCAGACTAGGAGAAAGATTGTAGAAGAATATTGTTTGATTTCAAAGAATGACCCTACTAATGTGAATGAAGCATGCAAAGATGAACATTGGGTTGAAGCAATGAAAGAAGAGCTACAACAAATTGAGAAGAATGATACATGGATTCTTGTTTCGAGACCTAAGGATAAAAATTTCATCGAAACTAAATGGCTCTTTAGAAACAAACTGAATGAGCAAGGTGAAGTGGTTAGAAACAAAGTGATATTAGTGTGTAAGGGATATTCACAGATGGAAGGAATTGATTTTGAAGAGAATTTTTCCTCTGTTGCTAGAATTGAAGTTGTGAGTTTGTTTCTTGCTTATGCCTCTGACAGATACTACAAGGTTTATCAGATCAATGTCAAGTCAACTTTTCTAAATGGCGAGTTGGAAGAAGATGTGTATGTTGAGAAACTGAATGGATTTCTGTTGATTGGTTAGGGAGATATGGTTTATCAGTTGAAGAAAGCATTGTATGGAATTAAGCAAGCCCCTAGAGCTTGGTATGCCTGATTGGATAAGTATTTGTTGAAACTTGGATTTAACAAAATTACTACTAATAGTAATTTGTATTTCAAGAATGATGATAAAGATTTGCTTGTGGAAGTCTTTTTTGATGATAACATTTTTGGGGGAGATGATAGTTTGTGCATGAAGTTTTCTAATGAAATGTAGAGTGAGTTTGAGATGTCAATGATTGGAAAGATGAAATTCTTTTTGGGATTTCAAATTACTCAGTTAGAAAAAGGGATATTTATATCTCAGTCCAAGTATGTGAAAGAATTGTTGAAGAAATTCAGTATGGAAGATTCAAAGACAATTGGTACACCCATGGTGACCATATGTAAGTTGAAAATAGTTGATGTTTCTTCAAAGGAAAATCAGACTAGATATAGATCAATGATTGGTGAATTTCTTTATTTGATTCAAACTAAGCCTGATATTGATGAATGTTGTATGTATTGTTGCAAGATTTCAAGATGATCTTAAAGAGTCTCATGTGACTGTTGTGAAGAGAATTTTTAGATACTTGAAGGGAACAATTGATTTTTTCCTATGGTATCCTAAAGATGATGATCTTACTTTGAGTGCCTTTAATAATCCTGATTGAGTTGGTGATGTGAATGATAGAAAAAGTACTAGTGGTGTTGCATTTTTCTTGGGAAAGAAGCTTATTTCATGGTTAAGTAAAAAGCAGAATGCCATTTCTTTATCTACTGTAGAGGTTGAATACATTGTTGTTGCTAACAATTGTACTCAAGTATTATGGATGAAGTAGATGTTGAAGGATATCAAAGTTGTGTATGATGAGCCTATAGCTATATTCTGTGATAATTCAAGTGCTCCTAACATTTCTAAGAATCTGGTGTTGCATTCAAAAACCAAGCATATATCTATCAATTTTCATGTTTTGAGAGAGAAGGTGAGTGAAAAGGAAGTCAGATTGGAATATGTGCCTACTAAGGAGCAGATTGCAGACATCTTTACCAAGCCATTGTCTAAGGATAATTTTAAGTATCTTAGAGGGAAGTTAGGGGTGATTACCCCTCCTAATCAAAACTAAGATGCATTGCATTGCATTGCATCAATCCATGATTTTCATAGTCATATCTTGATCTAGATTGATGTTGTGGTGGATGCTACTTAGGGGGAGTAGTTAGATGGTTTAGATGATTAGATATGTTCAAAACTAAGATGCATTGCATGACATCAATCTATGATTTTTGTAGTCATATCTTGATCTAGATTGATGTTGTGGTGGATGCTACTTAGGGGGAGTAGTCAGATGGTTCAAACCTTAGATATATTTTCCATTAAAGTCAAAGGGGGAGAAGTGAAATGTGAAAAAAAAATTGGGGAGAAGAACATTGTGAGGAGAAGATTCATGTGGATGAGTTGAGGAGAGAGATGAATCAAAACCTAAGGGGGAGTAAATGTTGAAGATAGTTGCGTTGATGGTGTTTTTCACATAATTTGTTGCCATCAATTCCAAAAGGGGAGATTTTTGGATGTTATGGTTGTGTTGCTAATATGTGGTTGTCATTGATGTCAATACTATTAGCATTAATGCATTTGGATTTGTATATGTTGAGGATATTCAGAAAATTGAAATTGAATAAGTTGCAGGTTGTTAGTGGTGAAGTGAAGTTTAGTCAGTCAGTAAGTTTAGTACATTGATGATCATAGGTTGTGGAATAAATGTATTCTTGTTGAGTATATCTAGTTTATCCACATTGAGTTTCAGAGATCCGCATGAAGATTCGATTGAGTTATGAAGATTTTTATTCTGACAGTCTTTCTATTACTTCAGTTTGTGTTCCTAAATGAAGATGGTGCGATTTAAGTAAGTTCATTTTTTGCATATGCTTCTCTAGTGATTCATGATATTTGTGGATGTTTCTAGATTGTGTTCTATCTATGTTGCATGTCTACATTGATCATTGTGCTCGTGATCTGAGATTTTCTCTTGTGTGTGAACATGTTTTTCATGTTCTTGGCTGACAAAGTGTTTGTAGCATGTTGTGGATCTTCGAGGAATATTTTCTAAAGGTGGTTCATGTTCAAAGATGTTAATTTGGGTCTTCACTATGTTGTGGCCAACCTTGGTTGATTCCAATCAATATTTTTTATTCATTTGGCTTTATTGTTTATATTCGTTTTATTATTTTATTGAGGCCGACATGTAGCGATTTAATTTCTTGTTGCATATATATAAGTGACTATTTATTTAATTTGAGGTATGTCAAATGTGTGTGTGTGAATAATGTTCTAAATCTTTCAAAGGAAAAGCAAAGTGTGAAGAAGAGTGAAGAAGTGTTCATGTGCTTAATCAAAACTATGATCAGGCATTAGCAGATGTTATTGTATCAGTTTAAATCCTTGCAGATGTAATCTGAATCTTTCTATAAGATAGTGTGTCTACCTTTGGGTAGTAATCCTTGTTGTAATTGAGTAGTGAGCTCTAGGAAGTGCACAGGCAGTGCACATGAATCCATGTGCATTCCCCATTTCATTCTTTATACTTTTAGCAGGGTATAATCTTGTGGACTGACCTCCATCATGGTTTTTCCCCTAATAGGGTTTCCACATAAAAAAATCTTGGTGTTATGTGTGTTTCTGATGTGTTGATGATTTATGCTTTCATGGTTAATAATCAAATCTAAGAATAAGGT
Source organism: Sequoia sempervirens (assembly GCA_007258455.2). Classification (NCBI taxonomy): domain Eukaryota; kingdom Viridiplantae; phylum Streptophyta; class Pinopsida; order Cupressales; family Cupressaceae; genus Sequoia; species Sequoia sempervirens. Next base: position 1,105 of record VDFB02100558.1, on the reverse strand, counting down.
TAATAAAGTTAATAAGTTTTGAATTTATGTGACAACTGATTCACCCCCCTCTCAGTCATCTGCCCTTGTGTTGCCAATAGTAAGGTATCATCAGATTTGTGATCTATTAGGGTGATCAAACATCTCCCAAAGTAGGTCTTCATCATTGTTCATGTTTCACTTAGGGATCTTATTCTAACACACTTGAATATGGTTTCTTTGTATTTTAGCTCTTAACAATCTTATACACATTAGAGATTAGGGTTTGCACACACTTTAATGTTTCAAATTTTTACTTTTCATCAATGTTTAATTACCAAACTTGGGGTATGACCAAGGAAAAACCCTATCCACCCCAAAGCAACAATTTTTTTTTTGTATATTTACCATAGGTATAGATCTGGGAGTCATGATTTAGAAGTGCAAGAAAGAAGTGTCGACACAAGAATCATATCTCAATTTTTAATTTTCTAGAAAGGGAGAATTGGACCCATTCACCCATGGGCGAATGAGTCCCCATCAGCCTCCTGAAACAAGATTTTTATAACATGTGCACACTTTCCTGACCTTCTCAAATTTTCAAGAAATTTGTTGTTTCTCTTAGTTTTTTGCTTCATATACAAGATATAATTATTAGCTTACATAATTGTTGTGATTTACTATTTTCATTTTTTCTCCCAAAATCATTGTTTAGGCTGATACCCCCGTCCTCAATCATAAGGAAATCAATAGGTTCCTTTATTGAGTTGACTCACCTAAGGGTTGTAGGTCAATTCTTTTTGTGGATCTCATTTCCTAATGAAAATAGTTAGATAGGTTCATCATACCCCCATTTTTCCCATTTCAAATTGAGTAAAACCTATTTCTCTATGTTTCATTTTGGTGAACCTTACTTTGTACAACAAAATTCTAAAAATTGGAGTTCATTTTAGCCCTAGATCTAGGTTTTGCACTAACTTTGAATTAGTTGCATTGCATTTATGGTTATTTAAACTTGCATTAGTGAACATTTCATTTAGGGGTTAATTTTGCATGTGTGCATCCCTTAAATCTATAAAAAATTTAAAAAATTGAATTAGGTTTGCATTCATCTTGCATCAAGATCATTGTTCAATCATGTAAACTC
>VDFB02100557.1:0-10378 GCA_007258455.2 Sequoia sempervirens | reverse complement strand
TCATAGTTTGAAACTTTTGATACTCTTACTTTTATTATTAATAGTTGTTTAAACTTGTTGATTAAAGACTTTTTGGGTGGTATCCTGTAGCAATGAATTTCATATTCCTGCAGCTTGACAACTTCATTAATTACCTTTTTGACCGCCCACATAGCTGATGTATGCTTATAATTTTGGATAATGGAATAGGATTAACATGTGATTAATGAATAGATGACGTGCCGCTTGTGTGTATGCTTTCCTTCGCCTCTGTCATTTATTGCAGGATTGTTGGAGGGAGTTGAAGCTGATCAAGCGCAAGAATCTTGACTCTGTTGAAGAAGTCGTTCCAGTAATAACTCTTTGACCGAATCTTTGGGAAGAAGCTTTAACGATCCTTTGATTTAGGGAGTGTGTAATGCTATATTTTCTCTGGGTCGCGTCGAGCAGATAGACTTTCATTTATGAATATCTGTTCCGCGGATTCAGAATGTATTTATGATCACGACTTCCTCTGTTAATTAGTTAGTTGTCTTTTTCATTTAAATAACCGTTCCTCCTGCGTGAGTGAACGAGGATGAAGTAGTATGTGTTAGAATTAAGTTGAACAAGTAATAAAGTTTTGTGTTAAGTTTTATTTTCAAAACAGAGTAATCGATGTATCCTGGTTCTGAGTATGAATAAAATTCGATGAAGCTTTGAGTCAACTTCTTGTGTAATCTAGTTGATGCTTGCTAAGGGGGCCCACTTAGTAAGTATTTTGTAGCAAGTTGTTGTAGTTAACTGTTCATTTCATGTCGATTACTAGTTAGAATCTATTTCTGTAGATTTCAACGCAAACTCAGCTTTGTATTGTTCCTGCAGCATTGGGAATCCATCCCTATGTCTGTTCCTGCAACATAAAGCCAGTTCACAGTTTGTCCTTTAATAATAGCTGCTATGATTTCTGTTTTAGCCGAGTTGTGTTTGAGTTAAAAAGCTTTACGTTGCATTACTTTTAAGCATTTGCTTTCTATAGATGGTGACTGGAAACTAGTTCTTAGTGCACATACCGTGCTGCTCCATTTCAAGTATACGTTCCCTGGTTTGATAAAGTAAATGAATGACCATAAGGAGATGTTAGTCGCCTGTTGGAATGTCCAATTCCCAGGTTTAGTTCTGTTGTGACTTTTATATCCTTTTATGGGCGTGACCATTTTTGGCGCCGTTGCCGGGGATGGTGTCAATCTAAGAACCTGCTATAGTCATTGTTAGTAGTAGTTTAGTCAGTTGTTTAAGTATTTTCAAGTTCTTTTCAAATACCATTTATTTTATTACATGCATAGAAGAAGAAGAGACGCACTAGGAAGGTTCCTCCCTGAAAATTTGTTTGTTGAACTACCATTTAACCCAGTTGACGAAGAACCTGAGGAAAATCCATTTGCTCTGATATTCCAGCACGCAAATATGGCAAATAATCCACCTAATCCACCTCTTGCTTTTGAGTTTCCCATTGTTCCCCAGTGAGATACTGACAATCTTAAAAATATTCCTTCTTCATTACTTCCCAAATTCTACGGCCTAGTTACAGAGGACCCAGAAACTTTTCTGTTTGAGTTTGATATCCTTTATCGCAGTTATGACTACACTTTGGATGCTCACAAGCTGAAGTTGTTTCCTTCCACCCTGAAAGAAGGAGCTCTTAGATGGTTCATGAGTTTGGGGAGAGGTGTTGTTGATAGTTGGGCAGCCATGCAAACAAAGTTTCTTGACAAATATAAGGAATATTGTAAGAGTTGCAGTAAGGGAGATGATATATTCAGAATTCAATAGAAGGAGGATGAAAGTCTGGAGGATTATATTTCAAGATTCTTGTTTTCCCTGAAAAATAATTCAGACCATACTCTCAATGAAGAATCTCAAAAACTACTCTTTTTTAGGGGGAATTAGTGATACTTTAATATAGATGCCTGGACTGATGGGAGGAGGTGAGAAATGCTCTTAACTGCCTTGGGATGATATTAAGAAAATATGTCTTAATTACTCTTGAGCAAAATGTGAAGAAGGGTAGAGTCATCGACCCTCTGATGTAGAATCTTCTTCTAGTGGAGTTTCCTTGATGGAGATAACAAATTTGTTGTCTGACTTCAAGTAGGATATCATTAACAATATGGCTACACAACTGGACACTATGTAAGCTCAGAAGAAACATGAGGCAGCTGAAACAATCTTGGCCGAGTTCTATCCACATTGCAGGTAGCAGAAATGAGACTGTAGATGTAAGATAGTGGCTAATCTAAAAGCTAAGCAATTACCTACTGAATTTAAGCCAATAAAAGGTGATGATGGAAAGTGTTCTATGTTGCGCAAAGGAGACCATGGGCTCAAAGACAATGTATGCCTCAAGACCCTTTGACTTGGTAATCCTTATTCTAGCTATAATAACCAATGGCAACCCACATATGGACCACCACCACCTTGGAATGCATCTCAACCAAATTGGCCTAACTATCAGACCCCTCAATGGCAATCTCCTCAAGGAGGTTGGCAGCAGCCACAAGGACAATGGACCCCACCCCAAGGTAATTGGTAGTAGAATCCTTAATGGAGCGGTTCTCAGTAATGGTAGAACTAGTCCCCTAGGTTCCTACAACTTCCATAGCCACAACCTCAGGCCCTCATGCCACCTCTGTAGCAGCCATACAAATACATGCCCTCTAAAATGGCATACAATAGCTTGCTAATACAGCAAATCCCAATAATAAGCAACAGCGGCTGACCTAATAGCCATGTATTTTGTTAGAGCATCAATATCTAGCTTATGCCTTAAACATTCATGATATCCATTTGAGGTCTGGAACTACTCTTCCTGCTCCACAACCACCTCTAATTACTGAGATGCCAGATTCTCCCCTTGAAGAACCTATTGCACCTGATGTTCCTACTAAGCATATGCCTATAACTGATACGGTTTCTAAGGAGCCTGTTTTGCAAAGTCAAGACAAACCACTTTTTCCTCAGAGGTTACAAAGTACTGAATTTAAATCCATGGAAGAACCCATTTTTGACATTCTAGATCAACTCAAGAATGTACAAATTCAAATCCCTTTATTTCAGGCCATTAAAGATGTTCCTATTTTTGGAAAAGCCATTAAAGAGGCCTGTTTGAAGAAGCCTGGATGGAAGAAAAAAGATCCCCAAACAATTCATGTCTTAGGGAAATTGGCTGATATAATGTTGGGAAATGTAGTCATTCCAAAGTACATTGACCCTGGAAGTCCTATAGTACAAATACATATAAATGGCCAAATTGTAAAAAATGTTTTGATTGACCTTGGTGCTGCCATCAATGTCATGACAAAACATACTATGGACTACTTGAACATTCTAAACATTAGGTCTACACCTACAGTCCTGTAGGTTGCAGATAGCTCCACAGTCAAACCTGATGGAATGGTGGAAGATGTAATTGTTACTCTTGAATCTTGGGAGTATCCAGCTGATTTTACAATATTATCTGTTAAGGCAACTTTAGGAGGATACCCAGTTATTCTGAGTAGACCATGGTTAGCAACTGCTGATGCTTTTATAGGACGTCGTTCTGGAGATATGACCATTTCTGATGGACAGTCCACAAAAAAATTGGCTTTGTATCCGCCTGCTAGACCTCAACTAGATTTATCCCAACCTGTTTGGCTAGATGTGGGGGAAGAAATTGAAGAAGCCAATTCATTGGTTCAATTAATGATGCTTCAAACTGATCCATTCTCACAACTTCAGAATGAAGATGCCTTCCTTTTTCAAATTCTGCAGTCTAACTCTGATACGGGTAGTTCATCTGATCCAAATAGCAGTCATCTACAATGTTTCCTGTAGCAACTAAATTCTGAGAGTTTGCTGCCTAAATTTCCTACAATTTTTCATAACTTGCTTCCACAAGAGGTACAAACATCACCTGTAGATTCTATGAGTGATCTCACTAAACAGATAGAATTGTCTCCAGGTCATTGTTTGAATATCAATAGCAAGTTGTCACAATCTCAACAGGTTGTCCTATTCAAAATGCTACAAGATCAGCAAAAAGCTTTTGCATGGGAATATGGGGATATGCAAGGAATAGATCCTCGAATTTGTACTTATAGGATCTATATCAAAGAAAATTGTTTACCAGTTAGGCAGCCTCAAAGAAGAATAAATCCAGCACTTAGAGAAATAGTTAAGAATGAGCTTCAAAAGTTGCTTGATGCTGGTTTTATCTACCCAATCTTTGACAGTCAGTGGATCTCTCCGTTAGTTATTGTTCCTAAGAAAGGTGGAAAATGGAGAGTGTGTGTAGATTACAGAGAGTTGAACACTGCCACTAAAAAAGATCACTTTCCACTACCCTTTGTAGACCAAGTCCTAGACTCATTGTCTGGTAAAAGATATTTTTCCTTCTTGGATGGCTACAGTGGGTACAATCAGATAAAAATTACCCCTGAAGATCAAGATAAGACCACTTTTACCTGTCCATGGGGGACATTTGCTTATTCAGTCTTGCCTTTTGGTCTATGCAATGCGCTAGCAACATTTCAGAGAGCAATAATTAGTATTTTTGCTGATATATCTCAAAATTGTATGGAGATTTATATGGATGACTTCACTACCTATGGAGTTACATTTGAAGAAGCACTGGTGAATTTAGAAAAAGTATTGAAAAGGTGCAGAAAGCAAAATTTGTCTCTGAACAGTGAAAAGTGCTTTATAATGATGGAAGAAGGTATTGTTCTTGGCCATCATATTTCCAAGAATGGAATTCAGGTTGACCTTGCTAAAATTGAAGTTATTCTGAATTTACAAACTCCTGCAAAACAAAAGGATGTCAGAAGCTTCCTTGGTCATGCAGGGTATTATAGAAGGTTTATAAAAGATTTCAGCAAAATTGCCAGTCCACTATATGCTTTATTAACTAAGGAGTCTCAATTTGATTGGACGAAGGCCTGTGAAAAATCTTTCCTACAACTAAAGGACTTGCTTACTAAAGCCCCTATTCTTCAAGGTCCAAAATAGAATTTGTCTTTCCACATACATACTGATGCCTCTGATTTTGGTATAGGGGTAGTCTTAAGTCAAAAAAAAATTAATTAAGCATGCTATCTACTTTATCACAAAACCTTTAAGGTCCGAAAGCTAAACTACAATCGCTATAAAAGGAGAGCACCGGGCAAGAGGTATGCTTTGGAATAAATTTAGGCATCTATGTCAGCAAAGTTATCGAGCATTTGGTCCACTAATCACCCACGTAAATAACTAGTGTATCTAATGAACAAGCCTACCATCTCTGGTAGGTTGGCAAGATGGCTCCTGTTGTTGCAAGAATTTGACATTACAATCATTGATAAACCGAGAAGAGCTAATGTTGTGGCTGATTTTTTATCAAGGCTTCAAACAACTGTACTTGCTAAACAAGAAGTCATTGATGATAGGTTCCCTGATGAGCACCTATTTTCCATTGCTGCACATACTCCATGGTATGCATACATTGTCAATTATCTAGTAACAAGCAGAATACCAGCTCACTTTTCCCCAAAAGAAAAGAAACTGTTAATTGAGAAAAGTTTTAACTTTTCATGGATTGCAAATTGTTTGTTTTATACTGGACTTGATCAAGTTATGCGAAGATGTGTAAGAGAAGATGAGACTTATGATATCTTGCATGCTTGCCATGATGAACCATGTGGGGGACATTTTGTAGCAAAGAGAACATCAATGAAGGTTCTTACAACAGGATACTATTGGCCAACATTACACAAGGATGATGTAGCTTATACAAGGAAATGTGACAAATGCCAACATATGGGAAGACCAACCAGGTTAGATGAAATGCCAATATATCTACAGGTAATTGTCACCCCCTTTGATAAATGGGGAATGGATTTTATTGGACCAATTGATCCACCATCAAATGGTAAATCATACATTCTGGTTTACACGGATTATGTAACAAAGTGGGTTGAAGTAAAGGCAATGACTCATGCTCGTGATAATAAGGTTGCTAAATTCCTGTATGAGCAAATTTTCACTAGATTTGGAGTTCCTAGAGAGCTTGTAACTGATCAGGGAGCTCAGTTCACATCCAATTTGATCACTGCACTAATGAATGACTATAAAATCAAACATAGGAAGTCCAACCCCTATCACCCTCAAGCCAATGGTCAGGCTGAGGTTACAAACAAGGAAATTGAGGTGATCCTAACAAAGACAGTGCAGCTCCATAGAAAAGATTGGAGCAGACTCCTCTCAGCGCCTAGCTCTGGGCCGTAACTGCATGGAAGATAAATAACCGGTTTACACCTTTGAACTACTTTGGAAACATCCATGTTACCCATTGAGTTGGAACATAAAAATTTGAGGACAACTCGAATTCACAATATAAAGCTCTGAAGTACGTATGAACATCTCCGCAGTCAAATGCCTTAAATGAATGAGAAAAAGCTGCCCTGCAGCATACAGAAGCAGTCCAACAGCAAAGGAAGAAATGACATGATCAACACATCAAAACCAAGCAATTTTTCTGCTGGTGATTGAGCTCTATTATATGATTCTAGATATCAAGAAAACCAAGGTAAGCTCACAACACAATGGCTTGGCCCCTATGAAGTTGAGGATGTGTTCGACAATGGATCGCTATTTAGCCACAATTGATTCAACCATTTCTTAAATTGTTGGTTAATGGATACCGATCGTGGGTTATATTATAAGCTTCACATCAAAGGGAGGAGTTCTCAAGTTTGTTTTGATCATCTTCCCGCAGCAAAAGGTTTAGGCCTTTCGGCTTCGTAGCTTCTTTGCGCATTGTGTTGATCGCCTATAATAAAGTTTTTAAAGAAAACCAACCTTTCCGCTTTCTTTTTCATCTATCACATCATCTTATTTATTTATCCTTATGTTATCTTATATTGCCACTCTGCCTCATTCATGCATTCAATTTTCCAGCTATCATTTCATGATACACTGTTTTCCTTTACGACATTCCCGAGAACTGACTTCAAGGTACGCAAAATCTTTTCATTATTGCATAATTTATTCTTTCTATCTATTCATTAATTGTAACGTGTACATCAATCGTAATTGCATGCTTTAATCCTATCACCTTGCACATGTGAGGACACATGTTGAATGCTAAGTAGGGGGCGGGGGTATTCTAATTTCAAATTTTCTTGTGCCAAATTTACATTTTCAAAAAATAGTTATGATCTTGTACTTTCTAAAAGTACAATTGCGAAGCCATATCCTGAGAACAAGTTAACTACTTAGTTTAAGTAGTTATTAAAATCATTTTATGCAAATGTCTAGCTGTTATTCTTGGCAAGGAAAAGAAAGTGCAGTAAGGAAGAAGAGTATTTTTCAAGCTTTCAGCATTAGTCTGAGTTTTTGTTTTAAGGATTTTGATCATGGGTGGCCAACTGGTGAGGCATGAGCCTACAGCTCATGACACATTGATACAGGATCCTCAGTTAATGCAAGCATTCGCTAATTGTGGATGGTTAAATTATTTCTTGAGAATTGATTCTTTTGATGAAGAGGCTGCAGGCAAATTTTTAAGAACATTTTCAAAAAATGAGGCTATGGTATGGGGCTTGACAATGGCTGTGACAGAGGAAAGAATTTCAGAAGTCACTGGATTACCGGCAGTTGGTGAAAATTTTCCTGTTGGAAGGGATGTTGTCTCTGCTAGGGCAGAGTTTACCCTACCAGCTGATGAGCCTTTGGAAATTTCAAAGCAAGGATGCAAAAGAATGTCCCTGCCTTATCCATACTCTGAATACGCCATCTTTGTTATCAGGTATTTAACTTGTGAAGGGCGTTTCTCTTACCTACTTTCATATCATTTCAAATTGTTAAGTCATATGAGACATGGACTAGTAGTGAATGTTCCAAATTTCTTGTTGAACCTTTTGCAAAATAGTGCACATGAAACCCAAATGGGTAAACAAAACTCTGTCACACATCATGCCCTAATAAAAATTTTGGCTGAGCGATCTTTAAGGGATGTTTCACCGCTTTCCTGGAATGAGTTTGTTGCCCAAAAAGGTCTTCAACCACCTAAACCTCCTAGGGTATTACCCACACAGCCTAGAAGAAAGAAAATAAGAATTGAGTCCTCAAGTACTGAAATAGAGCAAGAATCTGCTGCTCCTGCAGCGCCCAGTCCTGCAGCTTCCATACCGACGTCCTCTATCGGTGTGCAAACAAGGTCTGCCACTAGGAGAGAAAAAGGAAAGACAATTGTAGGTGAGTCATCTGGGGTAGGGCAGACTCCTGAGTCGGACCCACATACTCAAAGACAAAAACTTTTTGCCTCATCCTCTCCTGTGAAGTCTTCCCCTGTTTCTGTCTCTCCTGCAGCAACACCCGTTAATACTCCAATTTCAATTTCTTCTTCCCCTGCCGAGTCTGGATCTTCAAGACTAGCTAGGAAGAGGACTGTTAGGGAAGCATCCTTTGCTGCTGCTCCTCCTGCAAAACTACCAAGAAGGAGTTCATTGAGAAAACAGTTTAAGCCTGCTATAACCTCTGTTCAAACATAAACTGTCATAATATTGGAGGACTCTGCTGAATCAGGTCATGATAATTCCTTGGATATATCTCCAAATGTTCCACTAAGCTCCTCTGTTGTTCTTGAAGCAGCACAACCCAGTAATATTGATAAAGGGAAAATTCTGAGTCTGGACGACTTAGCTTGTGTAGCTGAGAAAATTTATGAGGAAGAACAATCTTCTCCTGTACAACAACAAGGTTTCATCCTACAGCAATAGGATTTTGTTCTACAGCAAGAAGAGAGTGTGCTTGAACTGCCTAAGATACCTTATGATAATCCATTGCCCACTAAAGTTTGCATAGATTTAGTTGTGTATAAAAGGACTCTACTGATTGCATACTTGGAATTTCTGAGCATTAAGAAGACGCCTGTGTCATTCCACACTTTATGTTTTCGCCATCTCGCCAAAACTGAAGTCCAGCAAAGTTTATGGGATGAGGAAAAGAAAAAGTTGCAGAGAGAAATTGAAAGGCAAAAGCAAGAAATTCAAGATATGTAGACAAAAATGGATAAAATGATGAAAATAATTGGACAGATAATGGAGTGTAGGCCGCCACCCAAAGTATATGCAATGTGCCTCAAAGAACAGTTTCTTTGGTTCAAATTAATGAGGATCTCCAAAAATTTGGATCCTGATATTGAAACAGCCAAAGAATTCTATGATGCTTATGAAGTGGCCCCTAATTGGTTGAAAAACTCCATGTGTGAACTACATTTACATGGTTATTTAATTCCTGCAGAAACTGAGTGGAACCCACTTCTTTATATAGGTGATATCCATTTAAGAGCACTTATGTCTTGGGTTGGAAATGAGATCAATTATGGGAGACAATTGGAAACATATGAGGAAGCAGAAAGAGATGAACCTATTCTCCTAAGAGCTGAGAGTTCAGACCCACGCACTGTTTTAAGAACCTGGTTTAGAGTTACTTATGGATGCAATCAACCTGAGGAAAGAGAGAAAATTTTTGACATCAAAAAATAGGTATATAGTGAGTTCAAAGAACAAAAATATACATTTTGGAAACTCGCCTCTTCCAGGATTGAGACAAGGTGGGAGAGATTGACAGTTGGTCTAAGAAAGACAGAGCCTCATAGCCCTTTGAACTTCACAGCAGCACTCAGGAGAACAGAAAGGTACATGCAACTAGGTTTGCAAAGCAGATTTGAATTATGGATGCCACTGACCTTCCAACCCCCAGTTTTAGTGTGGCTGCTCTATCCTTACCAAGCCAAGGAAATCAATGCAGAAATAGAGAACCGCAGATATGAAAGATGGGAGTTTACCAGAGGTTTTTACTACAAGTTTGGAACTTCACTGCAGGGTCATGTTACTCCAACCAATTTTAGGGAAATAACAAAGAAGGTCAATGCTGGAGGACCAACATTACGATAAGTAGGGGGCAGAATGATGAGCCTTAAATATGCTCATAGTTTGAAACTTTTGATACTCTTACTTTTATTATTAATAGTTGTTTAAACTTGTTGATTAAAGACTTTTTGGGTGGTATCCTGTAGCAATGAATTCCATATTCCTGCAGCTTGACAACTTCATTAATTACCTTTTTGACCGCCTGCATAGCTGATGTATGCTTATAATTTTGGATAATGGAATAGGATTAACATGTGATTAATGAATAGATGACGTGTCGCTTGTGTGTATGCTTTCCTTCGCCTCTGTCATTTATTGCAGGATTGTTGGAGGGAGCTGAAGCTGATCAAGTGCAAGAATTTCAACTCTGTTGAAGAAGTCGTTCCAGTAATAACTCTTTGACCGAATCTTTGGGAAGAAGCTTTAACGATCCTTTGATTTAGGGAGTGTGTAATGCTATATTTTCT
>VDFB02100556.1:7997-50078 GCA_007258455.2 Sequoia sempervirens | reverse complement strand
GTGAACTTGTTCTTCTTTGTTCTTTTGACATGTCATGCATTCCTAAACATGTATGAGGATATCTTTCTTGAGGCCTTTCCATGAGTATTTCTCTCTTGCTTATAAGTTTTATAGTATCCTTGATGACCGGCTAAAGGGTTGTCATGATACTCTCTAATGACTTTTTCTTTCATCTTTGAACTTGGTGCAAGGTATATCCTGTCTTTGTATAGGATTAGTTCCTCCACCACCTTATATTCTTCTTTTTGTGTGTTCCAGTCCATGATGTCATTGGCTTGTGGTTCTTTGGAATCTTTGACAATGATTGCATTCTTCTAATATGCGGAAATGCTCATTATGGAGCATACGTAGGATTTGCAGGATAGTGCATTAGCCACAATGTTGTTCTTCCTCTTCACATATTCTATGTCAATGTTATAAGCTTGTAGCTTGCTAACCCATTTTTGTTGACGATCATTTAGATCCTTTTGATTTAGAAAAAACCTTAAGCTGTTGTGATTAGTTTTAACAACAAACTTCCCACAAACCAAATATTGTCTGAATTTGGCTAGTGTGTGCATGATAGCTAACATTTCTTTGTCATAGGTAGAGTAATGTTTTTCAACTATGGTGAGTTTATGACTTTCAAATGCAATTGGATATTTGTTTTGCATGGGAACTACTTCAATTCCTTCCCTAGATGCATCACACTCTGATTTGAATGGAAAGGTAAAGTAGGGAATGGCAAGGATAGGACATGAACTCATTATCTCCTTTAAGTTTCTCAAATGTTCGTTGGGATTCTTCACTCCATGTAAAAGCTGCCTTTTTTATTAAGTCTATGAGGGGGGGCGGCAATTTTGGAGAAATTTTTGAAAAACCGTTGGTAGTAACTGCATAGGCCCACAAATCCTTTTAGGTGGGTTAAATTTTTCAGTTTAGGCCATTTCTTGATGGCTTTGACTTTCTCTTTATCCACACTTACTCCTTGTGCATTGATTTTATGTCCTAGATATAAAATCTCTTCTAACCCAAACTCACACTTGGAGGATTTGGCATAAAGTGATTCTTGCTCAAGGATTTCTAAGACTTGTTTAATGTGCTTGAGGTGTTCTTCCCATGTTTTGCTATAAATTAGATTGTCATTAAAGAATATTAGCAAGAACCTCCTTAATTGCCTCCTAAATACATGGTTCATACATGACTGAAATGTTGCAGGTGCGTTGGTTAGACCAAAGGGTAGGACCAAAAACTCAAAGTGTCCTGTAATGACATCTCTGTCGAATTAGTAAATCAACACAAACCTTAATGAAATGAATTATATCAAAGATTCAAAGCAAATAAGCTATCTAAATTGCCACAAAATACATCTTTTAAGAACATCTCATTGTCCTCTATTCTTAAAGATTCCTTTTACCCTTTGGCCCTTAGATTTCTATGTGCACAAAGGCTATTAGAATAACACTTAAGAAACGAGATTAGTATTCAACATGCAAGCCAACTAAGTTCCTACATGAAACTATATGATGGAAAGGATAATGGATACTATGATGAATGGATGATGGTGTTAGATGATTTGAGGTAGATACTATGGTATTGAGATGGGATGATTCTACATATGCTCAAATGCAAACGATGAAAAACTAAGATGATATTCCATATGCTCAAATGCTAACTATTAATATGTTAATCTAAAATGTAACTATGATGCAAAGGATGACATAAAATGCAACTATGAAGCAAAGTATTACTCTAAGATCTAACTATGATGCAAAACAAGATATAAAATGTAACTATAAGAATCCAAAGTGCTCCCAAGCTCAAATGATATTTCTACATGATAACTCTATTCAAAAGTGGATGAAAAATACAATGCCAAAGGGTTGTATTTATAGCCTTTTCCGAGCATCTTGTGAGGTGGCAACGATCCAGATTCGAACAAGAAAAATGAACAATGGAGATGGAGAGAATCAAGATGTTGTCCCCTTGACCAGCATGCCATTTGGATGAAGAATCTTTGACCAATGGGCAACATTTCATTTGGATGGAAGACTCCAAGTGGGAAGAAAAGACCATGTGTTTGAAAATTGGTGGAAGTGTGTGAGGAACAAGTCAATGCTTAAAAATTGGTTGAAGATAATTCTAATTAAAAAATTAGAATTATTTAATTCCCATGTGACCTTGGTGAGGTGGCACAAAATGTTGTAGACATGTGCTTGAATTCCTAGTTGAGATTAGTGAAGATTAATTAAATAAACCAAGCTTATGGAAATTTCTTTAGTTAATTAATTTGGAAAAATGTGATTTAGATTTGGAGAATTTAGAATATGAACAATATAAATAAATTGAGAATTTATTTATACGTAGTCAAAATATTAATTAAATAACTAGTATTTAATTAATTAAATGTGATGACCAATTTTAGGTGTATACAATTCATATTCAAGGTATTCCTCCATTTCATTGACCTAATCAATCAACCTTCGGGTTTAAATTTCTCGTGTAATTTTGAATTTCAACTCTAGATCGCTTACCAATTTTTGAGATCGCTTTCAACATCTTCACTTGATCTGATTCTTCTTCTTCATTTCCTAGGTCTTCTACAATTTGATTCATAACATGATCTACTTCATCCTTTTTTTCATCCTCATGTCTAGGGTTTAGGCCCCTGACCTTGAACTATCTTCTTCAACTACATCTAATTAGACTCACATTTCATCCATTCTTCCAGTGACATTTTCCATAGTAGACACTCTCCTTGGTAACATATCTCCCCTTGAATTTGGTGCAATTGCCTCAATTCAACGATCTCAAGCAAAGGGGTTTTGCAACTCCCACAATCGGTGATCGGGGCTGGAAACACACATGTAAGCCCCTCTCGCTAACAATTCTTATTCACCAAAAGGAATGCCTTGAGGACTTGGTAGCAACCAACTCTAATACCACTTGGTGTAGTCATGGATGGAAGGTTCAGAAGAATACCAAAACCTAAACTTATAGTCGTAACACAACATAAATAACACAAGAAAGTATTCTACAAATATGAATCTTTATTGAATTGGAAATCTTACATGCAACATATACCTCATGGGCTAATAATTAGGGCTCACTAGTTTTTCAAAAGGGCATTCAACATTAACACCAGCCAAAGGCCTTATTACAATCCCTCAGCGTAAGTAATGTGAAATTCTAACTATCTAACTATCACTAACTAAATTAATGCTCTCCAAATGATAGAAAATGATCTTAAATATGATTCTCTAGCTCCAACAAAGGTCCATGTCAGCCAAAAGGGTATACCAAAACCTGATGAATGATCAATGTGAAGGTTGGCCTCAAAACATAAAAGATAATTCTTCACAGAATGAAATGAATTGCAAATCTCCAAGATAGATCCCATTAGACCCAAAATGCTTGTAAGGTGTCCCATTAAGCTCTGCACATTCTGGAATAGGTTTGCACTAAGAAATATAGACCAGGTCACCCCCAAATGCTCTGACTTTGAGTTATAATGAAATTATAAGAGCGATAACTTTTGAAAAATAAATGCAACTAATATGAAATATGGATATATTATAGATAACCTTGTATAGATTCTATATCGTGTTCTATGAGCTAAGAAATGATAATATGGTGAAATGTAGAATGACATGCTGAAACTGATACTGAATGAAATGCAAGAAAATAAATGTTTTTGGTTGATACAAATTACTTTACAAACTGTGAATGTTCTACATTAATGAAGTGAATGATGAATGGGTGATAAGCCCTCTATTAACAGATTTCCAAGAGAAAAATGGAGGGTCAAGATGCAAATATAGAATGGAAGTCGATAAGGTTAAGGTTAATTGAATTGAAGTCATAGCATTTCTCAGGACAAGTGTCACAAGAAGAAGAAGATCCAAGATCAAACTATGGGATAAGATTAAATGAGAATAGGGCAAGTGGCATGTGAGATGAAATGCCAAGCATGCTCACACATGTGTGAGAAAGGTGGCACATGGGAGATATGCTCACATATGTGTGAGTAAAGAGGTGAAGATGAGTCAAGGTCAAGGGATGAGGTAGAGGAATAACATGCCCGTTAGCATGCTAACTGCATGTGGGAGCATTGTAACAACCATCCTTTCCAAAAAAGGAATTTACTAGATTTTATTTACCATGTAGTAGTTACCTAACATCATAAGTAAAATGAGGTATACAAATTTTCTTCTGAAAAAAATAAAATATAACAACATAATTGAATATACATTATATATTTCATATCATCTTATCATGCTTTTCAAACCTAAGGATAAGATTCATTCTTTTTCTTTTCTTTTTGCATTTCAACATAAATGATTTCACTAAATAAGATATAATAATTACATGTGTTTGTACAAGTTCAAAGATCCCATATCCGGATATCATTTCTATCTTTTAAGACTTGACATGTCATTTGCAAGAGGGAGAGCATCAAATTCAAGCGTTTTACCTCCAACCACGCACCAATAGCTGTCACCAAGACATCTTCCCACTAGTGAAGTGGCCCTGCCCTTCAACAAAGGGTATAATTAAGAATCCTCTAGTAATTGCCATCTGAGATTTGGTGTTGTGCCCTACTTAACCAATACCTTCAAACAACTATGGATACCTACCAACTTTGAATGATAACTCTAATTAGTTAAGTATCTAGAACACAGTGAACCGCCAAGTGCAAGTAGAGACTATTGCACTCACTTTGGCCAAAGTATTTGATACTATGTTCAACCACTACTTATGAGTAGAGTCGTTTGTTCACCCACCCTATTCGACTTGGAGAAACTTGTTTGATCTTGTTAAATAGTCCAAACCTACTATTTGACCAAAGATTGAATTATCATGCAAACTTTCATTTTAAAAAGTTATAACTTCATTAAAGACATAATTCATCTCGATTGGTTAGGGTTTCCTGACTTGAACAACCATGTTAACGACTTGGGCCTTGACACCTGCCACTTGTTCAAGTTCTCACCTTCTAAGTCAGAAAACAACTTGACTAGTATATTTTCTTACTTTGAATACCCAAGTTACATTCTCACAACTTCTTAGGACTTGGCATCTACTGCTTATTCAAGTCTTTAGTATTAATCATGAGAGTATTTGATCTCCCACTCTATGCACAATAGATGTTAATGTTGACTTATTGTCATCGACTAGTTTCACTTAGTCACAAACTGAAAGTACCGACAAAATGCTCAACATATATACTACATAAATATTAATCTTAACCTAAAGATTCCTTCTTATTATAGTCTCTGATGTATAGTGTTTAGCTTACTTATAGATTCCTTACTCAGAATGTGGAGATTTACCAAGTAAATAACTCTTCTAGGTTGCTAATAAATTCTGACTGGAACACTCGAGTTACTTTCATGTAACTACTCGGGTCTTGACTACAACCACTTGTTCAAGCCTTATTAGATTCCTTACGAGCAACTACTCTCATGATATAAACTCTAAGAAATATTAAAACATAATGGTTGCATCTTGGCCTCCTAGTCATAGTGTAGTATAAAGAATACAAAATCCCCATAGCATTGATTAGATCTCCATTAAGAATATAACCTTTCACTAGAGGTTTAGGTCTTTCTTGGTAAGCATTGTAGTCTTGTTTTCTAAGGATAAAACAACTATAGACCAACTAGTCCCATCTTTCATCAGATTCACATATATAAGTGCTTACTCACTAAGATTGATAATACACTTGGATTGAAGAAATAACTTGGACGTTGAATTCCCTTGTTATATTTCTGCAACATCTAGGGTCTAGGCTACTACCTCTAATCCAAGTCCTAACACATCCATAAGGTTACTAAGTCATGTTTTTGACTTGGTAGGTTGAGTACCTCAAACTTGCATTTGCTATTCAGCCAAACACCTGAGAGCAACTACTCTCGAAATTGGACCTTTTGTAAATTTGACAATAAAACGATAATTTGACCTATTTGGTCACAATATAGTATAAAGACATTAAATACAAAATACCCCATTTAGGTATTCACCATAAATGAACATAACTCTCTTTTCTTTGGGTTTTAGCCATTCAAGACAAATGGTGAGGTCATTATTTCAAATATTTCACTTTAAAAAATAAAGTCTTTCCTCAAGAAGTCAACAAAAGAAAACAAAGAACAAATTCGTAATACGTTGAATAAGCATCTTTATTTGAGAATTAGCACTTAATCGTGCTTAAACTTCTGTAACAAATCTATGGACTCTCAGCCCAATAAACTAATGTTTGAAGATAATCAAGATAACGTGAATCAACCTTTGTTCATCAAGAATATTTAATGCACAATATTCTCAAATTATCCTACCCTAAAGCTTACCAACTGATGATAAGAAATATATATAATTTTCTTTCAAAAACCCAAAGAGAGTAACTATCTCAACAAGATAGTTTAAAATAAATAAGAAAATAATACTTGCATGAGGAGGATTACAGCCAAAACTACCTCAATACTGATTTTAATAAACCATTATCACTCCAATATTTATACAAGGGAAAGAACTATTTTGAGTAGCAAACAATGATAGAGTTTACTTGCCTGTTAGTGGTCTTCGCACTCACTACTTGGAGCTCCCACTCTTGAGAGTTTAACTTTCTACAGTAAAATTGATGCCTCTACAACTCTTTTACGTTAATCTCGGCTAAGCACCAAGTTTCTCCATAAAATGTAATAGGCTCAACTATATAAGAAGATGCAAGAGAATTCTCTCATGCTGCCACCTTAGTGGCTTCCTACGTAACCTTTAAGACTGGCATGAAACTTTAGCATGACCTATGCTTTAATCGATTTCAACAGTTATAAAAACAATTATCTCCGTCCTCATGTGGTGCATGCAACTAAGTTTTACAAAGAGTTTGAATTGCAACTAAGCTAATCCTGCCACCTACGTGGCATTCTCCACACTGCCTACCAAGGTTCATTACTGGTGGTTATGCAAGGATATACTCAGCTTCAAATTTATAATTGTGCTCCTCAAGATAAAGATTCTGGCTTACTAAGCTTCACAGCTTAACAACCGATTCAAAAAAAGTATAAATTTTAATGCATTCAAGTTTAAACAATAATAACGTTACGAAACATAAGCAAAGGCAAGATCAACGTTGACATTATCACGTCGTTTTATTGGCGTAATCACCATATATATTGAATTCTTAGATAACCAAGATGATTGACATCCATCATGTATTTTAATATCAATAACGTTAAATAACAATGTTTAGAGTAGAACGTTTTATATATATGAATATGCATATGTATGTGTCATTTTCTTTCATTAAATACCTATATATATATGATACTCCATTCTCCATTCTCCAAACTGATACTCCCCCTCTCTCCTTTGAGGGCATGCAGAAATTCTTCCTGCATTTCCACTTAAGAAACAAGTGAGTAGTTAGCCAAAAACCATTGCATCATAGTCATATCATTGCATTTCATTAATAATTCATTTTAATGTAGAAACATCACATTACATTTCACCATAATCATATCATCAAATATCCATCAATAATTCATTTAGATGCAGTAAAATAACATTGTATAAATTCATCATAATATTTAATTTTCAAGATTTCATAGTCTCATGTTTCACCACAACAATTACCATAAAGTAAAAAATAATTTTTGAAATTTACCGTGGGGAGTAACACATGGAGTGGGTTGATGTGGAGAGCTAACATGCCTCCAAGTTTGTTGGAGTAATAAGGATAATCACTATTAATTAATTATTAAGTCCCTTATTACTTTAGTTCACTTAAGCTAAACTTAAGAGTGCTTTTTTATTATTAGATTGAGCTAGTTATAGGTCTAGTTGTTTCATTGTATGAGATTAATAAACTTGTCACAATCTAATGCAATCCTCATCTAGGGTTTGCTTTTTCATGCTTTCATAAGCATGCACATTCATTGTAATCATTATTCAAAATCATTCAGATTGATTCATAGCAAATCAATTTCTTTTTGGATAATTTCTTCTCAAGGTTGTATGAGCATATAAATGGCTTTGATCTTTCTTTTGTGATAGGATAATTTCTTGTAGGTGATTTTTGGGTCCTATGGAGTTCAATCATCAACTTCAAACACGGTATCAGAGCTACAGATGTATTGCTTCCTATTTGAATTTTGAGAGATCATGCCTTGAGGGAAAAATTGGCTCATCCTAGGGCGAAACAGGTATCACTGTTGTGCCCAGAACGATCGAAAACATAAAGAACACTAGTCGTTTCATTAATTTTGGAGTAGTTGAAAAAAATAATTTTTTTAAGGGGCACAAGATCTAAGGTGAATTCTATATGATTTGTAGATCACCGTATGGATTTGTAACCCTGCATTAATTTTCATCTAGGTACAAAAGGTCTCTAGTTTTTTCCATTTTTTTTACCAATCAATAAAAAATATCATTTTTTTTGCAAAAACCAAAAAAATCAACAAAAAAAGCAAAATAAAAAGGAGGCGGTGCATTTATTGAGGCTACGCACAAGGTACAAATCCATACCCTGGTGGCAGGCCCCAACAACACTTAGAGTAGGCCTCACATACTCCTGCCTGTGGCAATCAATAATCTTGCCTGATAGTCAACACAAAAAACCGGTGGCACCAGTAGGGGAATATTCCCTAGGCCTATACTAGCAAAAAATTGGCAAGCCCTATACGATAGCAGCGAAAATCCCAATAAATATTCCATTGGCATATTTCGGTTACTATGTAGGATTCTAGCGACTAGAGAATTTCTAGGTCACCAACATTTTTTCGGCATCAAGGAATATTTCAGGAATATTCCTACTAACGTTAGCATGACATCATCCGTATGACTGACCCTTCTTTGCCCCCCTCCTAGCTCGATTTTCACTAAAGGAGTACTTTTTTTCCTTTTAGCATAACTTGGGCATACAGTGTTGAAATCGAGCATACAAGATATCATCGGAAAGCTCGTTATGTCTAATTTCTAGTGGTGCAGGTATCATTATCATATTTTTCTATTGGTTCTTTTTATTCTTAGTCAAAGTCAGGTCTTCATTTTGTGCTTCTAAGCTCACAACGTTTTGCCTGTATCTCCGATTTTCACGATTCCAACGACATTGGAAAAGTATTTCAAAGATCTTTAGATCTATTTATGCACTTTTTTTAGAATATGCACCCTAGGTATATTTTATTCAATATTTTGTGATTTCACATTCTTCTTAATTACTTAGATGTATTGGAACTTGGAAAGGATTTGTTTGCATTGAATGACATCATTTGATTTGATTTATTAGTATTGAGGTTTTTAGTTTCTAATTTTATCATTTAAGTGAGTATCATGGGTTTTTTGTTCATCCTTCTGTGATCAACTTGACAAAGGATAACTGAGTCTTGGAAAAATGGCATTCTGACACATCTCAGGTGGCTTGATCTTTTTCCTTATCTATATGGACTCATACCTACACCAGACACACCAGGGAGTTTATCAACATGGGGTATCATCAAATATCATATTATAGGGGTTATATGTTCTAGTGTTGATTTTGACACTGTGTGTGTTGTATCTAACATTGAATGTCCTCACATACTTTGGAATTGACTTTGGGAGATCCGTGGAGACCCTTATATCTCTCCATACTTAGAGGATCCTGCTGCAGATTGTCTCATCCCTCTCGTAGATGCAGATTCCATACCCTTTGATGATGATACTTTAGAGGAGCTTGAGTATATCACAAGTCGTGCATGTTCCAATGGTTTAGAGGCTTGTCTTTATGTTTCCACTCTTTAGATTGAGAATACATAATCATCTTCTATTGTTCTTGATCAGTTTGACATTGCCACATCTTCGACCCCTATTGATTCAGTGCAACAAGACATCCATCTTTCAGACATAGCTACTTGGGATTCGTATCTTGCAAATATATCATCCTTGTTTTTAGAGTCTCATATTACATATTTGGAGGATTACTTGGAGGATATTCATCTCCTCTTTATTGGTAGACACATCAACACTTCCATCCCACTACCTTCATCGCCTAAGTTACAACTTGTTCTACATCAGTCTTCATAGGATTCTTGATCGACATCATCATATTTTGACATGTGGACACGTGAGCAATTTTTAGAGGCACACATCATTTGGATTTGGATTCTGGCATCACCTATTCTTTTGGATTGGATTTTCCAATCACTAGTGGATCTATTTCTTCCTAAGGGGAGAAATGTGTTTTGTAGGTAGTGGATCATATTTTTTCTTCAAATGTTCATCATTGGAACATGAGCTCTTTCTTTATGGGGGGATTCATATCCTCATTTTCTCTCTCCTATTGGGGGGACATCTATTGTACTTGTGTGATAGAAGTTGTCCTTGGGGGTTTAATGGAATGAATTTGCACCCCTTACAAATTCCCCATTTACACCCCTTACCATAGAAAAATTAAACCCGATGATGCTATTCCACCTCATCCATCTACTTTCCACCCACTTGGCGGCTATCTGTAGTGTCAGTGGAGGAATTTCTGTAGGGGATGCTAGTGCAATGCGCAAACGTCTGCGCGATGTGTTGCCATCGTGATAGGATTCACACCTTTGGAATCTGTAGAGGTGTTACACTTCTCCATTGGTGATGAAGTGTAATGCCCCTACAACCTTAATTGACCTTGAACAACTCTTTTGGGCTCCTATTCATCCTCAAAAGACTATCTTTCACATTCAATTCAACTTCTTCAATCTCACTTCACAATTCTAAACACTTCTTGAGCATTCCACACTTCATTTCACAACACTTTCTCCATTGTTGAAGCTCCAAGTCGACACTCTGTTGGTTTCACTCTCGTCATTGCGACAACTTTGGTATCTACAAGCTTGCGAGCTTGCATCTCCCTTCACATGCTTGAGGGCATCTTGTTAGGGAGGTGATATCCATTTTACTTACCATTGTTATTTTATTTATGTAGCATATTGTGGCTAGCATTGTGTGGTATTTCTTCCTTTCAATACTTCTCTTCATCACATTTCCTCTATTGTGGCTATTCTCACTGTCTGTGGAGGTGGGAACATTGAAACATGGGTTTGATTGCAGCAAGCGTTGAAACAACCCCAACATTTTTCCCCGTTCTGTTGTGTGTAGGTATGGTGTTCTCATGGAGCTTTTTGGAGGATGGATTGACTGTAATTTTTATTCTTGAACCACCTTCATTTTCATCAACTTCTATCATTTAAGTTAAAGTATTCTTCTTGTTGTTTTAGAAATTTAGTTATTTCCATTTTTTTTCATTGTTTAAAATTGTACGTATTAGGTTGTTAGTTAATTCTCTATTAGTCTAGACTATAATTTTTGCTCTTTGTCTGTATAGATGCCAATTGCTGATTGGGATGCCAGTGCGCTGCGCTATCGTCCATCTTTTGTGCTGGAGTCCTTTGGCTGAGAGTTTCCTAGGTTATAGTCCAAACTTGGGAATTTTCTCACCTAGTTTTCTAAACTCTCGGGTTGACAAAAGGATAGTGATAGATCTGTTGTCCTTCCTTTTCACCCCCTCTTGAAACATTAAAATTACCTTAAACAATCCTTTAGTGTGAGGTAGATTAGGGAAACTGATTGTTCTAGACCCTTCCATGACCTGGGGTCTTGAGTAGTTGGTTCCCCTCCTCTACATTTTGGTGAACCCGACATGAACTTGTAATATCCATTTCTTTGTGTTGAGGTTCTTTTTCTCGTGTCTATGTAAGCTATGGGATTGTATGTTGTGATGCTTTATGAGCTTCACAACTCAGCCTATGACTTCTGGGTACATTTTTAGAAGGAGCACGTGACAATGACACTTAGAGATGGGTTTTACTAGGGTCATTTCAACTCTTGCCTCCTAGGAGATGGCATCGATGATAGAGGAAAGTTTCTTCAATGAAAACACTCGTGCCCCTACTCCTATCTCCCCTTCAACTCCACCTTTGGAAAGGAATGAAGCCATTCCTATCCCTACAGATCACCTCATGGATCTAGAAAGGAGGCTATTGGATCTTGCAAATCACTTAGGGAGAGATCAAAGGATGGATAGGCCTGCTAGAGTTTTTAATGAGATTAGATATATGCTAGACAAGGATTGAACAAGAATAGAGTTTCTTTGTGGCCTTACCAATTTAATGGAAGCATATGTCCCTTCTTACAACCCTAGGTCAAGTACTACTCGAGGTTAGTTGCTTGACGCTTACAAAAGACAAATTGGTGTCTCGATGCCTACAACATTTGTATGCTTGGCTAAAATGGGCCCTTCCGTCAACATCTCCATTCCTAATCCACCTCCTACTGTCAAAGCAAGCAGAGTACCCCTTGGATTCAATGTTCTTCCTCCTGGGGGTAGCTATGTCCTTAGTAGTAGGATTTATAGTGGAATGGGGGCTGGTGGTCTTGGTATGTCTAGCGACTTTGGTAGTGGTCATGACAGTGGCTCCAGTGGAGGCTATGGTGGTGGCTATGACAATGGCCTTGGTGGTGGCTCTGGTGGTGGTCATGACAGTGGCCCTAGTGGTGGCTCCACTGGTCCTATTTCTTCATCTAACCCTATTTTGAATGCCCTACTACAAAATATGGGTCAAATGTAAAACTAGCTGGCGAGTCTGTCTCAAGCCTCTTCTTAGCCTATCTTTCAACCTTTCTTCCACCATATTCCCTTGTTGGTAATGATCTTGAATAATCCCTTCCCTCAAGGGATGGAAATTCCTAAGTTTGAGAAGTACAGTGGTAAAGGAGACCCTCAAACACACGTGTCATCTTTCAACGGGATGTGTATAGACTTATTTCACCATAATGCTTTGATGGCTAAATTATTTCCTCGATCTCTGAAGGACTCAACACTAGAGTCGGTATTGTTCCTTCACTGAAAACTCCATTTTCTCATTCAATCAACATGTTAATAGGTTTCTCCATCAATTCTATGATAAAATTAGGCCAAAGATGACCTTCTCGGATCTCGTCTGATGTAAGAAAGGAGAGCATGAGAAGATTACTGATTTCATTGCTTGATACCAAGCAATCTTTTCACAAATCTCTTACCTGCTACTCGATTCAAATGTACAAAAGGTGTTCATTGGAAACCTGTAGAGAACTTGGTAGGAGAAGTTTACCCTGATGAAGTATCCTTCTTTCACACATTTGTGCATGGCGTTGCGGGAGTATTAGTAGACGGTTGTTCAGTTTGGGGGATCTTCCTCACGCTCCCATCCTAAAGGAAGATCTATAGTATCAATCTCAGGAAAAGGAAAATATATTGTAAATGTATTCACCATGCCTAGTGACAAAGGCCTCAAGTGCAACAGACAGTTCACAAAATTATCTGAATCTTATTCTTCTATTCTACAAAAACTATTAAAAGATAAAGTTATCACTATTAAAAGATAAAGTTATCACCTTGGAGGATCCTCGACCTCTTAGAGAGCCTTATTTCGACTGGTATGATGGGAATGCATTTTTCCAATACCATCATGTCCGTGGGAATGATACTAAATGTTATATGCACCTACATCATGAGATACAGGACCACATCGATGATGGTACCATATGGTAAAAATAAGAATACAAACATGTCTATGGCTAAGGCGAATAGTGAATTACAGATTTATATGGACTTGCTTCCATCTCATTTTGCAAATTTAATTATTGATCCTTTTGGTGCTTCTCTTGAGGCCTCAACATACATGAATATGGTCTCATTTACTCACAATACTCCCACTCAACCTGTGCCTAGTTCATCAAATGTGACTTTTACATCATAGGATTTACCCATGAATAATAAAGCTTCTCTTCTATACATTCCCACTCGCGTCAATGGAAACATTGTGATAGGAGTCCATGTGGATCCTATGAGTCACGTGAATGTTATTATAGAGGAGACTCTTTTGCTTAATTCTTTATAGAGGGAGGAATATGAAAAGAAGAAAACCACTATACATACTCATGATGGTCTCTCTCTTTCTCCTTATGGCTCTATATCTCTTTCCATCCTAGTAGGACCTAGGGCTATGAGTACTAATTTTGACATCATCCTAGAATCTGACTTATTCAGAGTGAAGCTAGGCATCCCATGGCTAGATTCCATGAACGGAGTTGCTTCCGTTATTCATAAGAGTCTAAAATTCTCCCACGAAGGTGTAGTGCATGTTGTGCACGACATTGGATATTAGCCATTGGTATCGCATAGGGGGTATTTGCTAGATCATTTTTTTCCCACCCTGATTGGTCTACTTCCTCCAAGAACGGACCTACTTTTTTGAAATTACGTTAATTACAAGACCAGGGGTGAGGTGTAGCCGAAAATGACTCACCCTATAGCACAACAAGCTACCTCCTCCTCCCAAAAGGGGAAGGGGAAGTCTGCCCATGCTTAGGTCCCTTCTTCTTTTTCCTCTATAGTTCCACCTGCCTCAACCTCTCACCCTTTTGTGGCATTATTGACTTCCACCACTATGCATCTCTTGGTGGAAGGCCAAGCATTAGGTATTCAACCTTCGCATCTTTCCCACGGTGCCTCGAACTATCTTGTATTATAAGGGGCAAGGTCATCATGGAGCTGCCTCTACGTCTCAGCCTTTGTGGCCTCCTACTGCTCCCACCTCTAAGGAAGTGAATGGGAAGAGGCTTGTCATTAAGGCACTCGAGTCTACTCCCTCGTCTATTGTTGCATCTGCTTCTCCATATCTTCCTCCTGTTCTTGTCTAGGAGTCACTCCCTCCACTGAAAACAACTATGATGGATACACTGATGACTAAATAGGAGCCTTATGCTCCTTCTCCAGCTATAGCCTCTAGCTCTCGGAGCCATAGAAACTACCTTGTGCGTTAGCGTAAGTGTTGGAGGAAGGCTTTGGCTGCTGAGTAGGTTGCCTTGCAAAAGGAAGAAGGGGAGCCGATGACTCTTTCCTCAACATATTTTGTTGTGTCCTCTTTTGCCCCTTCTGCTTCAGTTCCCTCTACCTCAATCTTGCTTCTGGTTCCCTCTGTGAATGTGAATGACCCTCACCCTAAAAGGGTGCAAGTATTCATTGCTCCTTTAGTTGATCTTGCTCTTTTGATGTCCCTTCCAGACATCCCACCTTTTCCTAAACCCGTGGACATGTCGAATTCCTTAATGGTGTACACTGTAGTTTTCTCCTCTTCCTCCTCACCTTCTGCTTCATTTATGGGGATCTCACATCCTCTGATGAAGAGAAAATTGGAGGACGACCCTGCTTCTAATGGTGTTGGAAGAAGGGATCACCTTCTTTTGAGGTTGGTTCTGCATTGGCTTGTGTCGTCCTAGTGACAGAGCTAGCCCCGACGTTCCCAGAGTTTGTAACTGCCCCCGAGTCTTTTGGTGAGGTTGGTAGTGAATCTTAGGAGCCTCCCTCATTTCCCACTTAGTTGACACATGACACTCTCACAAAGTGCATGTTCAATTCTATAGATGATGTCCCAACTTTTTCAGTGATTTTTGCAAGATCGCTGACATTTACCTCATAGGAAGTAAGTGAAGAAGACCTTGAGGGGCCTTCTTCCTTGGATATTGTTGTAGGAGAGTTCCTTCTTATCCCTCCATTGCAGAATCATTCACCCTTCCCTTACAATGATCTAGATTGAGAGAACAATGACCTCTTGGTTGATGAGGACTAGGGGGTGCCTCTTCTTTACTTGTAGATCAAAATTGTGTGTGTGTGTTGTGTTTCCCTCATGCTTGTTTTATGTGTTCCTGGAGGAACCTTGTTACCCTCATAGGTGCTCAGATACATGAGTTTTTTTGTGTCGTAAAGCTTCTTCTATTTGTCACATCATTCTTCTCTTTGTTATGCCTTGATTTTTACTAATTAGGGATGATGCAAAGTGTTTGGGCCATTTAGGCCTCCCTTCCATGTTGACCCAATTTTTTATTTTCATTTTGTTTTCATGTGCCCTTCTTCAAATGGTCTGATATAGTAGGGGGTTGATGACAGTTTGTTTATATATTATTATATTTATTTATCTATATTTATGAGCAACTTTCACCCCAAAATATCAGATCCCCCTGTCTCTTGTTCGTTATATCATTGTTTGTCATTTCTTTTTATCCTTCTCCCTTCTTTGCTTGCTTTGTGATGTTGTGGTGCTTATGTGTTGTCCCTCATGTGCATGAAAAAATTACCATAGTTACATCTCATCATGTCCCATAGGCCACAACATCACTTTCATTCTTAATTTTCTCTCCTTAGGATGTCACATGCTTTTATGCTTAGTACACACCATCCTAAGGGGGGCTATCATACTAATTTGATTTTTAGAAGGTGTATTTGGTGGCCAATGAATCCCTCGTTGAAAATACTTTATTTTTCAAAATTTTTATCGCTTTCAGACAGAGCGTCCCTTGAGTGGACCCCTTTTCTTTTTAAGGGTTCTTGAGGGTCCCCTTTGAAAGCTTCTCCTTCAATTGTTGACTATTAGTGTGATTGCTTGCCTATCTACCTACGTAGATTTTTGATATCTAACATGTCTTGTCTATGGATTAACATATTGCTTTACAGGTGTGCTTATAAAGCTTCTTTTCAATTGACCTTGTTGGACCAAGTACCAAGTACCTATAAGGTACCCATCAGACTCTATGGAGCCTCTCACATCCAGATTCCTTCAAGATCGAGCACTTGGGGGAACCTCCTTTGCAAGTTTGAGGACCTATGACACATTTTTTTCAACTCTCCTTGGGACCAAGTACTTGTGGATCCATCTTCTCTTCCTATGCTTTCGGGTCAGATTGTGGTCTACTTCCTTGATGATTTAGGTGTACTTTCTTTAAACTCTTTCTATCTACTTTACCTCGTATTTGGTAGCACATATGCTCGCTAAAGTGGGGGAAAATGTAATGGAGTGAATTTGCACCCCTTGAAAATTCCCCATTTACACCCCTTACCTTAGAAAAATTAAAATCGACGATGCTATTCCACCTCATCCATCAGCTTTCCACCCACTTGGCGGCTATCTGTAGTGATGGTGGGGGAATTTTCATCGGGGACACTAGTGCGGCGTGTAGACATTTGTGTGGCACACTACCATCCTGATAGGATTCCAAGCCTCTGGAATCTGCAGAGGCATTGCACTTCTCCATTGGTGATGAAGCGTAACTCCCCAGTGCCCTTGATCGACCTCGAATGACTCTTTTGGGCTCCTATTCATCCTCAAAAGACTACCTTTCACATTCACTTCAACTTCTTCAATCTCACTTCACAATTCTACACACTTTTTTAGCATTCAAAACTTCATTTCCCAACACTTTCTCCATTGTTGAATATCCAAGCTGACACTCTATTGGTTTCACTCTTGTCATTGTGGAAAATTTGGTATCTACAAGCTTGCGAGCCCGCATCTACCTTCACGTTCTTGAGGTCATCTTGTTGGGGAGGTGATATCCATTTTACTTAGCATTTTTATTTTATTTATGTAGCATATTATGGTTAATATTGTGTGGTATTTCTTCCTTTCAATACTTCTCTTTATCACATTTTATCTATTGTGGCTATTCTTGTTGTATGTGGAGGTGGGAACACCGAAATGGGAGTTTGACTATGGTAAGCCCCAAAACAGCCCCAACATTTCCCCCTATTTTTGTATGTGTAGGTATCATGTTCATGTGGAGCTTGCGGGAGGCTGGACCGATCGTAAGTTTTATTCTCGCCACCTTCATCTTCATCAACTTTTATCTTTTAAGTTAAATTATTCTTCTTGTTGTTTTAGCTATTTAGTTATTTCCAATTTCTTGTCATTGTTAAAAATTGTATGTATCAGGTTGTTAGTTAATTCTCTGTTATTCTAGAGTATAATTTGTTCTCTCTGTCTGTACAGATGCCAATGCCTGACCATGATGCCAAAATGCTGCACTTTCATTCGTATTCTATGCTAGTCCTTTGGTCGAGAGTTGCTTAGGTTACAATCCATACTCAGGAATTTTCTCACCTAGTTTCCTAAACTCTTGGGTTGACAAAAGGATAGTGAAAAATTTATTGTCCTTCCTTTTCACCCCTATTGAAACATTAAAATTACCTTAAACAATCCTTTAGTGTGAGGTAGATTAGGGAAGATGATTGTTCTAGACCCCTATTGAAACATTAAAATTACCTTAAACAATCCTTTAGTGTGAGGTAGATTAAGGAAGATTATTGTTCGAGTTGTCAGTCTCTCTCCTCTACAGGGGGTCCCATTAAGTCCTCTTCTATCCTTCTTTCATAGTTAGTGCAGTCATTTCTTTTTCTCTCTTTTGGAGAGGAGTTTTTTCCATGTGGTTTTCTCCTTTTCTCTAGTTATGAGAGATTCATTTATTTGTACATGGGTACCTCATCATGACTTCTATATGGGACCCATCCATGCATCCATCATTTCATTCTACATCAGGGTTTTATAGCTTCTCCCTAAGTTGATCTTAAGGAGGGTGTTGAAGTAATCAAGATAATCATTTCATAATTAATTATTAATTGATTAATTATTAAGTCCCTTATTACTTTAGTTCACTTAAGCTAAACTAAGGAGTGATTTTTTATTATTAGATTGGACTAATTATAGGTCTAGTTGTCTCATTGCATGAGATTAAAACACTTGTCACAATTAATTTGATCCTCATCTAGGGTTTACTTTTTTATTTTTTATAAACATGCACATTCATTGTAATCATTATTCATAATCATTCAAATTAATTCATAGCAAATTAATTGCTTTTTTGGATCATTTATTCTCAAGGTTGTATGAGCATATCAATGGCTTTGATTTTTCTTTTGTGATAGGATAATTGATTGTAAGTAATTTCTAGGTGTTGTAGAGTTCAATCATCAACTTCAAAAAAGTTAGCATGGGAGCATGGGGGGAGGCAAGGATACATGTTATACGATGGATTACCTAGGTTTGAATCCATGTGGATGGATTGGAGAGTTAGGATTTTATAGAATAACTAGATGACTTCATTAGGTTTTTAGGAAGCAAAGGAAACAAGAGAAGTTTGATACCTTTGTTGGGACATCAAACATGTAATAAGTCTGATTCCTTTATTAGGCCATTGGATATGGGAGAAGCATGATATTAGAGCATCAAATGAGGGGGGAATTTTATATCAAGGTATCAAATAAGGGAGAAGTTTGATATTGGGGTATCAAAGATGGGAGAAGCCCGATACTAGGGTATTAGAGAAGGGAGAAGTTCAATATTGGGGTATCAAAGAAGAGAGAAGTCCAATATTGGTATTGGAGAGAGGAAACATCCAATATATGGGTATCAAAGAAGGAGTAAGTCTAATATCGAGGTATTGGAGAAGGGAGAAGGCTAATATTGGGGTATTAGAGAGGGGAGAAGTCTGATACCTCCTAGGGTTTAAAGGAAATATGGTGACCTTCAAAAAATGAATAAAGATTAAGGATAAAGTTAACGCTGATGGATGGTTGAAAAGGTTAATTAAAAAATTGTCTCTATTTAATCAATCCTAGGTTAGGATAAAGTTGAGTATAGTCAAGTGTGGAAAATTTTAGATGTCTATATTGATTTACATGCTTGTTCCACTTATTCTCTAGTTGCAATATGAAAGAGGTTTTTTTTTGGTTTTTTTTTAACAATTCAACTTAAATCCTTAAAACCTAAGTTCTCAACTTCTATAAAGGTATAAACCCTAACCATAAATTTAAGGGTTAAAAAATCTAATTGTTGTTATATCTAACCTTAAGTATAAACTATTTTTTTTATTTTATGATTATGATTATGGTTAGGATTTTATTTTTTATTTTTTAATCTTTAGTAAGTATTTTTTTATTAAATGCTACACTTGCAAATGTAAGTCTAAGCCTAATGGTCCTAAACCTTTTTTAACTTATAGGGTTAGGTTTAGATTTATAGTTTACCCTTTTTTATTGTATTTATAAGCTAATAGGGTTATTTAAAGAAAATTGAATGTTATTTTATTTTAATGGGTTTCAAAGATGAGAACATCCCACCTTGTCCCTTTTTTTCTATAATAATTTGGGATGTCCCACCCAATATGTGAATGTCTCTTGGGACACTACCTATTAAAGGGACCTTGTGCAACACTATGATGACCTTAATGTGCTTATGATGTCTTGACAACGTTTTGATGCCTCTTGTAGTGTCTCACTTGAAATGTGATTTTTTAAAAACCCACATTTAAGAAAAAAGAAGAAAAATATAAAAGATTGTGTGGGTCACTAACATAATTTTTTAATATTTTATTCCTATTGCCCTAGTAGATTATTGTTTTCATATTTTCATTTTCATTTTGATTTTTTTTGTTTTGCAAGCAAGACAATATTTTAAGAAATCAAAAAATTGAAGAGAGATGAATAAAAATAAAGGAAAAAGGGGGGAAGAAGGAAGCAAATAATGAGGAAGAAGTATGTTAATATCTTCTAGTTTTTTAATGTACTTAATTTTGTTTTGTTTTGAAATTCAAATACTTGGCCATTGTGGAAAATGGTTTCATGTATTGTTTTCAAACCTTCAAAGTTGATTTTTTTTAATCTATTTTAAAGTTTTTAAAACCTCCAAACTTCTATCTATTTTCTTTTTATTAATGAAAAGTTAAACAAGATATGTTCATCAAAAAAACCCTCCAAATTTCACAAACTTACAAATTTTAACATCATTTTGAAGACCTTTTTCAAACTTGAATTTCACAAAATTACAAATTTTAACATCATTTTGAAGACCTTTTCCAAACTTGAAAAGTTATTTTTTATTGTTTTTGACATGCAAAATCTACCATTTATTAAAATTTGAGATGTATAAAGATTTTTTAATTATTTTTGGCATACAAAATCTATGATTTTTTAAAGTTGAGATGTATATAGTAGTTTGCTGGTTTTTATATTCATATTGTTATTCTTATTGTCTATTCTTAAAGTCAAGATGAGTACATTCAATGGCGATGACACCCTTGATTTTAGTGATGAATTTAAGGGAATTATGGGGAAATTAGATGAGGCTAGACAAATCCTAACCATAGGGACATGCAACTTAGTGGGAGTGCATTGTAAACAAGTTGCCCTTTCTAGTTGTTGACACCATATTCTTAAGGCTTGATTACCAAGAAAAACCCTTGGTGCTAGTTTGCAAGATTGCTTAAAATTAACTGGTTACTAATTTAGGTGAGAGTCAAGATTTCAAATACAAAATTTGTCTAGAGGATGAAGAAAAAATTACAAGGGTTAATGTACACTTTTACATATCCTTGGTAAAGGGGTTGACCCTTGTGATAAAATTTCTCTTTGGGAGGGGGTTGAGATGATAAAATTATTTAATGGGGAAATTATTACACCAAGAGTTTATAGCATAAGAGGTTTAGAATTTCATTTCTAACATTTGAGGTTAATGTAATTAAATCAAAAGGGAAACATAGGGCCATATGTTCATCATCATTGACCCCAATTACAAATATGTTCAATGTGTAGGGTAGGGATGATGTAGGTGAGGTCCTTGCCAATTTGGAAATGGTATTTATTTCAATTGATTTATCTCCTTATCACAAGAGCATTAAACATTTCACACTAATCAACATTATAGTTTCATGTATTGATGAAACATCCTTCATGAGGGAAATTGATTGCTTAGGAAAATATAAGGATGTTGAGTTTTAGATCACAAGAGGAGCCATTAAGGAGTTTGTTCCTAAAAATGTACCTCAAGTGATTATAGATGTAATATATATTTGCAAGGCAACAAATAAATTATTCCAATCCACACACATGTACATCTACTAGATCCCTTTTAGTGTGCATTCCATGATCAATAACTCAAATGCATTAGAAAGAAATAATTGGTTAAAAAGTGATTGATGCGAAGGAGGTGCTTATGTTTATTTGCAACCACTACACTTCATTGGAATTATTTTTGACCTTTACAAGGGAAATAATTCATCAAAATAATTGAGATCCATTTTGTTTCCTATTTAATTCTACTACAAAGGATAATTGCATTACAAGAGTCCTTAAAACTTATTTTTATTACACATGAATGGAATAGGTGGATGGATTCAAAGACAAAGTATGCAAAGAGGGTGCAAGAGACTATGACTAGTGATACTTTTGGTCAATGTGAGATACATTACATGTTTTATAAACCCTATTTTCACTATCATCAAATTTTTGGATTTTGATAGTCCTAGTATTAGGGAGATCAATGAGTGCATTGATGACATGCTTGGATACATAAAGGTTACCAATTTTGAGGGAGACCACACCTTATATTTCTTCTCATTTGGAGAAGTTAAAAACCTCTTTAAAAATGGTTGTGCATGTTGGAAGAATGAAGAAGAAGATCTAATTTTGCAGATTTTGTGTTGTCATTGATGTCACCATGATATATGAGTTGCAACTACAAGTTCAAGTTCCAACTTGTTCCAGTATTCTGGACTGGTATCTGAACCGGTATGCAGTTACTATCCTCTGTTATTTTGGTCTGCAATTCTCTATTGATGATCATCCTTGCTTGCGATTTTTGGGAAATGATTTTTGGATGTTGGAAGGCTGTATTTTTAGAATCTCATGTGCATAGGTGCTCGTATGATGAGTTGGAATTACTCTGTTGTTGCCTTTTGTTATTAGGTCTATCTCTAGTTGACCTAATATACAATTGATGTTGTGATGAATTAATTTTGTTGTGCGGATGTATGACCTATCTTAGGTCCATGCCGACATGATGTAGTGTGCTGCATGTTTGAATTGTTTTTTTTTGGAAACTTTTTGTAAATGCTTGGAGCCGAAAATTGATTTTTGGTGAATAATGCATCTAATTAGGCCGACCTAATTGATGCTTGTAGATGAATCAAGTATATATATTGGATAGTTTTGAGATTTTTGTATTTGGATGATGGTGCAAATGTGAAGAAGTGTGAAAATGATGAAGTGTGTTAAGTCAATTTACTAAGCTTCAAAGGAACTGAATCAACACTTGTTAGGTGTACTTTATTACTTCATTTTCTAGCTGTAAGCCATTTTGTCATTGTATTTCTATAGGCAGTGAGCCTCCCATTTTGGACAATGAGTCCTGGCAATGAGCCACCCTTTTGTAATATTTTACAACCAGTTATACTATATTGTGAGCTAACCCTCACCATGGTTTTTCCCATTTTGGGTCTTCCACATAAAAATTCTAGTGTTTATGTGTTGTGTGATTTCATGTTCTGTTAATGCTCTTGCTTATCTTTATTATTATATGCATTGGAGTAATTGGATGGTATTTGTTCAATAAGTTTAAGAAGATACTGATTCACCCCCCTCTCAATATCTTGGGTATTCAATAGTGCATATGCTTTGAATCCAAAGTTGTATGTGGCTAGCCTTGGCAATGTTCTTCCCATTAGTGACCATGAGGTGAGAAATAGCATCATGAAGGCCTTAAAGAAAATTTAGAATCCAAAAGAAGCTTCATCAATTAGAGCTAAAAGGTTAAAATTTATAAAGATATATGGATACAATAATTCAACAACAATTGATAGAAACTTTGGCATGTATTAAGCTAAATAGTTGGTGGCGAATTTATGGACCTTTAGGATTGTTGCAAAAAATTTCCATTTTCCTTATCTCATAGGTTTCTAGTTCCTATACTAGTAAGAGGAATGGTCCAGATATAGATTTATTCAGTCTCTAGTGAGGAATATACTTACCTTCATGAGAAGGAAAACTTGATATTATACATAGTATTTGCATCTCAATGATTATTTAGGCACTTAACTATAGGGCCTAGTGACATAAGGGGATGTAGAGCTTAAGGAGCCACAAGTTGGTAAATACCATTGATGCAGTACTAAGGTGTAAGGGTTCTCAATGAAGGGATGCATTCACCTTGCAAACTTAAATTATGTTGGCACCCAAGTTGATTGTTTCTGATTGTGTTTGAGTTCTATCCCCCTTATGTATTTTAGATTTACTCAACCCATCATTTATAACCAATATGATAAATCTCAGGTTGGGTTCCCTTTGTTAATTTTAAAAAAATGTTGTTTCCCTTCACCCCCATATTCCCATTATGTGTTGGAAACTACAAAATCCTAAAATAATTCTAAGTTTGGGGTGTTTCTAGTCTTTTCTCTTAGTGTGCGCATATTGTCAGATTTTAAGATTTTCCATCTAGGCATATGTTACCTTCAAAAACCAATTTTTTCATTGGAATTTATCAAAGTTTCAAGTTTTATCTTCTTGATATGCTTTTCCTTCAACCTCTAAATTCTGATGTTTCAAATTTGGAGATGCAAGAATCCCTTAAACTTGTTACTCTTGAGCATGAGGTATAATGTATCCTCAATACCCAACTCCTAATAGTATGCCTTATCTATATTTTTAGATTTGGAATTGTAGAGTTTCCTTTCCTACCTTCTTCTTAGTTAGACATTAAGATTCTTTCCTAACCCATAATCTCTGATCATTTATAATATGTCATTTTTAGTAATTAGAGTTTAAACCACCCATTTCCCTACATACTTATAATATTATTTCTTTAGTATCCTATATCCCAATTTTTTTTATATTTCCCTACATATAATTTTTAGAGATGAACACATGGGAATATCTCTATTGTGACACTTCTTGCAGACATTATGAGTCATCCCTAATCCCCGATTCTTGATCCATTTCATTGTGTTATTTTTTGGGACCAGAGTTTCAACCATCCTTTTCCTAACATGCCTCATAGCATGAGTTATGAGGTATCCCCAACTCCTAAAATTCAATAGCTTACACTATATTATTTTATAGGTTCATAAGTTCAAACTTATCCATGTCTACATACTTTGAAGTAAGCTATTGTGACACTTCTTGCAGACATTATGAGTCATCCCTAATCCCCGATTCTTGATCCATTTCATTGTGTTATTTTTTGGGACCAGAGTTTCAACCATCCTTTTCCTAACATGCCTCATAGCATGAGTTATGAGGTATCCCCAACTCCTAAAATTCAATAGCTTACACTATATTATTTTATAGGTTCATAAGTTCAAACTTATCCATGTCTACATACTTTGAAGTAAGCTATTGTGACACTTCTTGCAGACATTATGAGTCATCCCTAATCCCCGATTCTTGATCCATTTCATTGTGTTATTTTTTGGGACCAGAGTTTCAACCATCCTTTTCCTAACATGCCTCATAGCATGAGTTATGAGGTATCCCCAACTCCTAAAATTCAATAGCTTACACTATATTATTTTATAGGTTCATAAGTTCAAACTTATCCATGTCTACATACTTTGAAGTAAGAGTTAGGGAGTACCCCTAGTCCTCAATTCTTGATGCTTTGCATCAAGTATACTTTCAAAGTTAGAGATGCACATACACCCCTATTTATTTACTTTTGGCATGAAGTATGAAGTATCCTTGATTCCTTGATCCTTGAAATCTATCCTTATACTTCTTTTAGGATTGGAGAATTAGTCATCCTTCCAAAGGTTCTATCTGAAAGTTCCCAAATTATCTAACTCCCTAATGGATTAAAAAATAAGCATAAAAGGTTCTCCAATTCTTCTAACCTCTAAAACCTCAAAATTTTACTTTCTAACAAGGAAAAATGAAGTGGTTTTCGATGAGTTATTAAGTTCCCTAACTCTTCAAAATACCAACAAGGATCTAAAATACTCAAAATCACCACCAAGAAAGGATATTAGAGGTTCTCAAGTTATTCTAACCTCTGAAGTGACAATGAAGTGGAGTAAACCAAAGCATTGGATATTAACAAGTTTCTAGAACCTTTGAATCATTAAAAAATGTTCGAATGGGTGTCAAATATCCATAAAATTTCAAACATGTAAATGAATAAAAAAGTGCATGTGCAAATGAATGCTATATTCCATTTAGAGATTGTACATGTAATATTCAATGGCTAAAAGAATATTTTGATCAATCAATCCATCATCCTAGCAATCCTTTAATTCATTATCTAGGTCATGTCATCACTTAGGTACACCTTAGAGCTTCAAGTTATCTTCATCTTCTGGTCATCTATATTTTCATGCCCATTACTGCATGATCATAGGAAAAGAAGCTCATGGAACTACAACAGTCCCAAGTTGGTCAACAACTGCATCCTCCTATTCCACCCACTAACTGTGGGTCTCAACAATACAACAAAAAAATTCACCCTCACCCTTACCTTGAGGAAGGTATGGTTAACCAACCTGAGCTAACTATTGATGAATATCTTAGCGATCCTACCAATGTCCAAATGAATGATCACCTCCTTGCTAAGCATGGAGATAAAATCCTTGCCACATTACTTATGAGGGGTATTAATCCACCACTTGGATTTGATCTATCACAATATGTTAACATCACACCCCCTCCATCACAAGATCCACAAAGCTCCCAGGTTAATCTGGGATCGTTAGTACCTCAGGTTCCTTAGGTTACCCCATAAGACAATTGGTATCAACCCAATTTAGAAATGATCTATGTTATCAAGTCCCAATTTTAGTCATGGGTGCAACACCTGGAGTTAATAATCCTCAAGGTCCTAGACCTAACAACCTACAAGGTCCTAGCAATCCTGAAGGTCCTAGTCCTATTAATCTACAAGCTAGTAACCATCAAGGTCCTACCCCCATACCATCTGCACCACCTCGTCCATCAAATCAATTAATTCAGTCATCAGGGAACATTGGGGGAAATACATTTAATCCTTTTTCTATTGCACCTCCTCATATACCCCTCATCCACACATGTCCATTAAGCCTACCACCACCACCATTTGATCCTAGTCATTTTGGCCCAAAACCATCATCCTATCATCAACCTGAATCACCATCTCAACCTCAACCTCTAGTCAATCCACAACCCCCACATCAACCTCTAGTCAATCCACCACTTTATCATCAACTACAATAACCACCCCAATATCAACCTTTGGAGCAGCTACAAATCACTCTGCAACCACAACAACCCCCTTTAAAATCCCAAGGCAACCCTGTGACACAATACCAATATCAATCACAACCTCTGCCTCATTATTTCTCACATCGCTATCATCAACCATCTCTACAAAACACTTATTACCAACCACCTCCTCCACCAAGCACACCTAGACAACAACCTACCACATCCAATGCCAATCCTAATCATTATTACTAAAACCAATAACAATCTCAACAACAACCACCACAAAACACTTATCGGCAACAACATAATCCACAACCACATCCATACATCTCCCAACAACCGCTTACATACGATTATCAACCTAATCCATCCTATTATTAGTAGCCACCATCCCAACAGCAGGGTTCCTCTTCATCATACTATCAAGCGCTACCCTCACAACAACAAGTTTACACCAATCCACAACCCACTTACATCGACCAATATCAGCAAGTCCCTTCATATCCTCTGTCATCATACGATCAATCCCTTCCACCTCCATCGTATTCATATCAACAATATGCTCCTTATGTTCAGTCCAATCCAACTAGTCCTCCCCCATTAGCACCAATCAATAAAGAATTGGAAGACATGAAAGCCACCTTGAAAGACTTGCAAGTTGGCACCTTGAAAAATTCATTCAAATTTGAGGACATTTGTCCCTACCCGTTTGATCCATTGATTTCCACAATCCCTTTTCCGAAGCACTTTGAAATTCCAAAATTTGACAAGTATAAGGGAAGAGGAGATCTTCGAGACCACTTGTAGGAGTTATATATGCATTGTTAGGAGGTCCTACACAATAATAACTACCTCCTTTAGTTGTTCCCTTAAAGTTTAACATGACAAAATTTAGAGTGGTTCATGCGCCTTCCGCAAGGATCAATCTCCACCTTTGCCAATTTATTAGAGAAGTTTGTCACACACTTCTCTTTCAATCTAGAGAAGGATATGGACACCATGGATCTACTGAAGGATAAAAAATGTGACGAAGAGAAATTTTCTAGCTATCTACAAAGGTGGCGAGCTCTAGCCAGTTGACTTAAGTGCACTCTTCCCAAGAAGGAGTTAGTAGGCATCTTTGTTATGAACTCCCATCCTAGGTTAGCCCATAACTTGTGTCTCCATTCTGTCACTACCTTTGTAGAGGTAATTGAGAAATGGACCACCATTGAGAAGGCTATTATTGCTAAAGGGCTTATTAAAATCTTCAAAGATGATAAGGACAAACAATCTAGGGATGAGCCATGCTACTAGAATAGGAATGAGAACACTGTTAATGATGGTGTCAAAGACACTAAACATATCTAGGTAGCTAATACCTCTCAAAGGCCACAAAATTCCCCTCAATTGTCACCAGTTACCAATTTTATATCCATGCCTCAAGGTGCACCATGCCCTCCCCCTCAATCCAATCAGTCTAATCAAGGGAACACCAAACACACATTCACTCCTTTAGGAGAATCCTTAGATGCAATATTCAAAATGCTAGTTCAAGCTAATGTGATTACCTATCCTATCACCAAACCTTTTGACGAGTCAAAGCCGAATCCTAATTGGTTAGGGAGAATGAGTACTATGATTACCATAGGATCAAGGTTCATTCC
Organism: Sequoia sempervirens; assembly: GCA_007258455.2. Classification (NCBI taxonomy): domain Eukaryota; kingdom Viridiplantae; phylum Streptophyta; class Pinopsida; order Cupressales; family Cupressaceae; genus Sequoia; species Sequoia sempervirens. The sequence continues at coordinate 21,620 of VDFB02100556.1, read as the reverse complement.
ACAAACAAGTTTCAAGGTCTTAAGGGATACATCCAAGATCTTATTGATCGAGGAGATATTTTGGTAGAGGGAAATCAATCTACCTCATCTAATGCTCAATTACAAATATTCCAAAATACCTTCCCCAAACAAAATCAGGGTCCTAACATGTCTAATGCCAACACTGGGTCTAATAACAATGGTCAAGATAGCCAAACTAACAATATAAGTTACAACAAGGTTCCTTTTAATTGTAGTACTATTGTTGGATGCATTACCCAAGTAGACCCACATGTATCCATGATTCATGTCAAAGGTAAAGATCCCCAATGCGCTGCCACCACTCATAGAACCCACATATCTATTCTAGGACCTTCTACTTCATCCCAACCAACACCTATAAGCTCATAATATAATATCCTTGACCATCTTGGAAAAACTCTTACAAAAATATCTATCTTGGATTTGCTAAGGTCTTCCTTAGTCCATCAAGATATCCTCACTAAAGCTTTATAGGACACTCATGTACCAAATGATATAAATCCCACTCAATTTCATGCTCTTGTGGGACATTTTTCATCTACCTATTAGTTGGGCTTTAGTCAACATGATATGAAACCCATTGACCCCATTCATAATTGTGCCCTTCACATTGAAGTCCTAGTCACCTAACATAAGGTTAAGAGGGTCTTGGTAGATAATGACTCTTCCCTTCATCTATGCACTTTGAAATTCATAAAATAGGTGGGGTATACTCATGCCAACTTAGACAATTAGGTGATCAAAATTAAAGCCTATGATAATACAAAGAGAGATTCAAAAGGAATCATTTGTCTCCCCATTTAGGTTGGCCCAGTTATGCAATATACCACTTGTCACATCCTTGATTTGGACTTACCATACAACCTTCTCCTTGGAGGACCATAGCTTCATGCCATGCAAGCCATCTCATCCACTTATCATCAATATCTAAAATTTCTACATAATGGGGTTGAAATTACTATCCATTCCAAGCACCAACCTTTTGAGTATTGTTTTTCTCTTGAGGCATCTTTCCTGCATTCACACCATTGTCCGGAGATAGAAGTGGGAACCCCTCAAGAATCACCTTCCATTCCATATTCCACTCCATATTCTAACACATCCTTCACTCTATCTTCCACATACGACTCCACCATCACCAAAGTCTAAATCATTGATAGGGGTTGTGGGGAATATGAGATGCATACTACACTTAATGTGAGAACAATTCCTCCCTCTCCCTGCACTTATGGACGATCATCTGAGTCTTTACAAAAGGAAGAAACAATAACTAAAAAAATCAGTTCTAAGAATGTGGGCTCCACTACATTTCAATCTCTAGGAACCTTGTAGGATTAGATGGATGAGGACATCAACCAATGGGTTTACAGAGAAAAGCCCGAGCCTTTGCCTCCCCTTCTTGAATACTTCCAAGAGGTCTATCCCCATGCTTCTAAATTAGCAGAAAAGTACAACTATCAGGGTGGAGGGCTCAGTGTTGATGAACATGGAATGATTCAACCTATTGAGACACCCACACATCCTAAACATGTGGGTCTTAGCTATGACAAGAAACAAAACGGATCTACTGCATCCACTAGTACTTCAAACAACTTGTTAACTCAGAAACCAATTTTCTTGAGGATGTCCCTAAAGAGGAAGCCATCATACTTTCTTAAAATGATTTGGATCTCCCTGTCCTCTTTGAATCCACATCCATTTTCTCCATCAACCTTTCACTTTTTCACCCTGACCTTATTGATTAAGACCTACGAGGAAGTGCACCAATTGATATATTTCCCTAGAAGGAGGTGTCTGTACATCTGATGGGATTAGTAGAAGACCATGGAGTTTTCTTTGGGGAGAATGAACACCCTAACTGCAAAAGTAAAAATAAACAAAACAAAAAATGGCCATCCAGTGAAAACCTCTCTGAGGCACTTCTTGACTCAACAAAAATCAAAATAAAGGGTGTATCCTTTGGTGAAAACCTTGATGAGGTGCTAGAGGATGGGGATGTTCATCTTCCCCTTATAGGGAATCACCTTTTTGAGTAGTCTTCAATCCTGATTGAAGAGACAAGAGAAATAAATTTGGGAACAAAAGAGGAAACAAAAATCACTTAGGTGGCTAAGTCTTTGTCTGAAGAGGAATATCTAGTCATTACCAATCTATTGAAAGAAGGAATCATCAATTTTGCATGGTCCTAGTTGGACATGCCCAGATTAGACACTGCTTTAGTAGTCCACCACCTTGATGTGTGTCCAAATGCAAAACTTGTCAAACAAAAGATCTAAAAAAATGCATCCACAAGTGGCTCTTCTTGGTAAAGTTGAACTAGAAAAACTGTTGGCAGTTGGGTTTATAAGGATGATCGATTATTCAGATTGGATATTCAACATAGTATTTGTAGCCAAGCCAACTGGGGGCATTAGAATTTACACAAATTTTAGGGACCTAAATAAAGCTAGTCCAAAGGATGACTTTCCCTTACCTAATATTGACATGTTAGTGGATTTGACAACATGACATTCCATGCTATCTCTCATGGATGGATTTTCAGGGTATAACCAAATTAAGATTGCACCAAAATACCAACATAAGACCGCTTTCACTACTCCTTGGGGTACGTTATGCTACAATGTCATGCCCTTTGGTCTTAAGAACACATGGTTAACATATTAGTGTGCAATGACAGTTATCTTCCATGATCTTATCCACATTATAATGGAAGAATATGTTGATGACCTATTGGGAAAGTCTAAGACTAGAGAAGATCATCCTAAAGTTTTGATGTAGATTTTGATTGATTGGAATAATATCAGCTACGGTTAAATCCTAAGAAGTGTGTCTTTGACATTACATCAAGAAAGTTGCTAGGCTTCATTGTGTCTAGAAGAGGTATTGAGGTCGATCCTGCAAAGGTTATTAAAGCTATCATGGAAATTCCCCCACCTAGGAATCTCAAATAAAGAAGGACCTTACAAGGGAAATTGCAGTCAATTAGGCACTTCATCGCCCAACTTGTAGAAAAATGTCAGCCTTTTACTCATCTCCTACACAATGATAAAATATTCAAATGGGATCCTCCATGCCAACATGGCTTTGATAAAATGAAAGAATATATTTACTAATCTACCTATTTTGATGCCCCCCATTCCAGGCAAACCATTGTTATATATTTTAGCTATTGTAGTTGCACTGGGGGAATTATTGGCACAACATGACGAGTCCTCTAAAGAAAGATCCATTTACTATATTAGTAGAACATTAGTGGGATATGAGCTCAATTATTCTCCCATGGAAAATGCTTGTCTAGCAGTTGTCTTCAGCTCCCAAAAGCTATGACATTACATGATCAACCACCCAATTAAACTGATATCTAAAGTTGACCCACTCAAATATCTATTATCAAGAACATCATGACTGGCTACATGAATAAGTGGGTTATGCTCCTTAGTGAATTTGACATTGAATATGTAGATCATAAAGAAATCAAAGGACAAGTCATAGAAAATTAGTTAGCAGATGATCCCCTTATGGATGCTTATCCTTTAGTGGCAGAATTTCTAGATGAGTCTGTCTTCATTGTTTCAAAATCAGATATCATGGATTTGATAAAAAGAAAGAATATATTTGATAATCTACCTATTTTGATGCCCCCCATTCCAGGCAAACCATTTTTGTTATATATTTCAGCTACTTTAGTTGCACTGGGGGCATTATTGGCACAACATGATGAGTCCTCTAAAGAAAGATCCATTTACTATATTAGTAGAACATTAGTGGGATAAGAGCTCAATTGTTCTCCCATGGAAAATGCTTGTATGGTAGTTGTCTTCAGCTCCCAAAAGCTATGAAATTACATTCTCATCCACCTAATTAAACTGATATCTAAAGTTCACCCACTCAAATATCTATTATCAAGAACATCATGATTGGCTGCATGGCTGAGTGGGTTATGCTCCTTAGTGAATTTGACATTGAATATGTAGATCATAAAGCAGTTAAAGGACAAGTCATAGAAAATTAGTTAGCAGATGCTCCCCTTATGGATGCTTATGCTTTAGTGGCAGAATTTCTAGATGAGTCCGTCTTCATTGTTTCAAAATCAGATATCATGGATTTGATAAAATGAAAGAATATATTTGCTAATCTACCTATTTTGATGCCCCCCATTCCAGGAAAACCATTGTTGTTATATATTTCAGCTACTGTAGTTGCACTGGGGGAATTATTGGCACAACATGATGAGTCCTCTAAAGAAAGATCCATTTACTATATTAGTAGAACATTAGTGGGATATGAGCTCAATTGTTCTCCCATGGAAAAGGCTTATATGGAAGTTGTCTTTAGCTCCCAAAAGCTATGAAATTACATGCTCAACCACCTAATTAAATTGATATCTAAAGTTGACCCACTCAAATATCTATTATCAAGAACATCATGACTGGCTGCATGGCTAAGTGGGTTATGCTCCTTAGTGAATTTTACATTGAATATGTAGATCGTAAAGCAATCAAAGGATAAGTCATAGCAAATTAGTTAGTAGATGCTCCCCTTATGGATGCTTATCCTTTAGTGGCATAATTTCTAGATGAGTCCGTCTTCATTGTTTAAAAAATAGATATCATGGATTTGATAAAATGAAAGAATATCTTTGCTAATCCACCTATTTTGATGCCCCCCATTCCAGGAAAAACATTTTTGTTATATATTTCAGCTATTGCAGTTGCACTGGGGGCATTATTGGCACAATATGATGAGTCCTCTAAAGAAAGAGCCATTTACTATATCAGTAGAACATTCGTGGGATATGAGCTCAATTATTTCCCCATGGAAAAGGCTTGTCTGGTGGTTGTCTTCAGCTCCCAAAAACTATGACATTACAAGCTCAACCACCAAATTAAACTGATATCTAAAGTTGACCCACTCAAATATCTATTATTAAGAACATCATTGATTGGTTGCATGGCTAAGTGGGTTATCCTCCTTAGTGAATTTGACATTGAATATGTAGATCATAAAGCAATCAAAGGACAAGTCATAGCAAATTAGTTAGCAGATGCTCCCCTTATGAATGCTTATCCTTTAGTGGAAAAATTTCTAGATGAGTTTGTCTTCATTGTTTTAGAATCAAATATCTGGACACTTTATTTTGATGGCTCTTATACCCAAAATGGAGCTGGTGTTGGTATCCTCTTCGTCACTCCACAAGGTGACTATATCCCAAAGTCATTCAAGTTGGATTTTCCATGCACTAACAATAATGTTGGATATGAATCTTTGATCATAGGTCTTAGAATTGTAGTCCAATGGAACATAACTCATCTTTGTGTTTATGGAGACTCTCAAATCAAAATCAAATAGGTCAATTATGAATTTTAGACTAAAGATGATAAGCTTCTCTCCTATAAGCACATGGTCGATGACTTTAAGAAGTAATTCAATCATATCCAGTTTGAATAGGTCCCTAGACTACATAACAAGGTTGTTGATGTAATCACCACAATTGGTTCCCTTATTAACATGCCTAGAGATTGAATAGATTATGAGTTCAAGACAACGAAATGGTGTGTGACATCATAGGTCCCCAATCTCCTTGGTACCATGATATTTACATCTACCTCCATGACAAAATTCTACCACCCGATCTAAATCACAACCAATGTAAATCCTTTATCCAATGTGCTTCCTGTTGCACAATCTTAGGTGATATACTTTATGATAGGGAGTATGATGATACTCTTCTTTGATGTTTGAGCGAATCAAAATCTCACGTTGCATTAAAAAAAGTGCATAGTGGTGTTTGTGGGGCCCATACTAATGGGATGGCCTTGGAAAAGAAGCTTCTCAAAACTTGGTACTATTGTCCAACTATGGAACAAAATGCTTGTGATTTTGTAGAAAAATGTGTGCCATTTCAGCAACATGCGGATCTAATCCATGCTCTTGCACAAGACCTATAACCTGTCACTACACCGTGGCCTTTTTGACAGTGGGGTATCAACTTGATCGATAAGATATATCCTCCATAATCCAATGGAAATAATTTTATAATCACCGCCACTGAATATTCCACTAAATAGGCATAAGCAATTCCACTCTCCCAAATCACTGGCATCCAAATATCCAAATTCATCCTTTACCATATTTTTTGCATATATGGTATCCCTTCCACCATCATTATTGACAACAAAAAACCTTTCAAAAACTAGTATATGTGACACCTATGTGAAACATACCACATCCAACACCGTTGGTCCACACCCTATTACTCCCAAGGTAATGGACAAGCTGAGGCTACCAAAAAAACTCTAATTAAAATTCTTAAGAAGTTTGTCAATAATACTAGTTGCAATTGGCACCTCCATCTTAATCCATCCCTTTGGGCTTACCAAACATCCATCCACACTCCTATTGGTGCAAACCCATACTTCCTTGTCTATGGCATAAACACCATCTTGCTGATAGAAGTCAAGATCCCGTCACTCTGCATCTCTCTGAAGAATTTGATCAGTGATGAAGAATCTCGTGTTGCACGTTTAATTCAGCTGGAGCTTCTAGATGAGAAGCATATTAAGGCTTACAATCATCTTTAGGATTATCAAAATTGGATTAGGAGGAGCTATAATAAGAAGGTTCATCCTCATCAGTTTCAGGTTGGTGATCTAGTCCTCAAGGAAAATCAACGCACCCAATAGGATTGACAAAAGAAAGGAAAATTTGAAGCTAATTGGTTGGGTCCATATTTCATCATTGCAAAATATGATTTCAGAGCATATTAGCTTGCTACACCTGAGGGGGAACCCTTAGAGGAGCCCATCAATATCATGCATTTGAAACAGTTTTACACCTGAGTCAGTTGGGTTACCCCACCTAGAAAATACCTAAAAAGAGTAAAAAATCCATAAAAATAAAATAAAAACCAAAATATGTCAAAAATCCAAAAAATAGTAAAGATAAATAAATCATCCTATAGTGAAAACCACCCTTGGTGGCGCCTTAGATAAGTACGATTGGTGAAAACCCAACAAAAAGCACCATTTGTAGAGGGCTTAATCATTATCTACTTTGCATCTCGCTTTCCTATATTCTTGTATCTCCATCTATTCTATCCTCATATCTTATCCTAGCATCCTATCACATCCATCATCCATCGAAATCCTGTCATCAGCCGCTTGGTGTATTTTGATTTAGAATTAGATGGCTTAGATTTTCTATCCCCAATCCTGAGATTTTCATCACTTGTATATGGTGTCGTGTCGTCAGTTTTACATCCCCATCTTGGGTCCTTCATTGTGTCTCTTACCATTAGGTTTCATGCCATCTTTACTCCTTTCTATCGAACTACGTTTCCTCTGCACTTTCATGTAGGAAAGGCCATCTTTGATGCACCCCCAAGGCTTTGGTTTGTCCCTTTTGTGTTATTCCTCATCGTTCATCTATCTAGTCCTAGATTTTGTCTGTCCATTTTGAGTCTTTCATTGTCCTCTTTCCACTTTTATTCATTATCAATCGTCAGTCCTTTTATCTAACTATTTGGTCTCTATGTTTTCATGTAGGTAAGGCTAATCTTTTGATCAGCCCGGCTAAGACCCTAGGTCGGTCCTTAGGGTATGTCTTAGTTTTTTGTTGTGTCATCAAGTATGTCCCTATTCAGTTGGTTCCTAACAATAAAATCCATTGATACCATGAGGTTCAATTTGTTTTAAGTATCCTGAGTCATTCAATCAACCAATCTACCCCCATCCATGGTCTTAATAGGATGTATCCTTAAATCAAATTGCATCAATCCCATCCACCTATTGGTTCTATGGCAAAGGATATTTGAATTTTATTGTGATCTTTTGGAATTTTTGACATTTTATTTATCATTTGAGCTTCCTATTATACCTCGTCAGGGTTTCCATGATCCATCATATCATGGTGCGCTTTGACTGGTAAAGATAGGGGGATATCTTGATTTTCTATGTGATCTTGTCTTCCTGGTTGTCCCACGTCATATCCACCAAGGTCCTTGTGGTCTTGTGTTATGCTGAGGCATCCTTTGTGCTTGTGGTCATTCTAGCATCAGGCCTTACCAAAGTCAATGTGACTTTGGGATGTTGGGATAACCTTATTTTTTGTTGTGTCAATCCTATGCATTGGAAACTAATCAGCCTTGGTTCTTTATACCCTAGCATATCGTGTCCTATGCTATAGTAAAATTTAGTGCTCCTAATATGATAGAATAACATTAGATTTTGCATTTCATTCATCTCCCCATTGCATTTCATCTATCTCGATCCATTTTCCCTAGCCTATCATTATTGGTTTTTGGTTGTACAAATGTTATCCCCTCACCTATTCTTCCTATCGGGGTCCCTATAGTTTTAACAAGTGCACTATTTACCCATCTTAATCCATTGCATTTGCATTTTCATTATCCTTTAGGTCCATTTCATTATTATTTCCTTACATTGCATTATCTGTCTCATTATCATTACATTGCATTTCATTATCATTTCATTATCATTTCATTATCATTTCATTATCATTTCATTAAGTTTCATTATCCATTGCATTATCAATTTCATTTATTCATTTCATTATCATTATGTTAGGTTTCATTATCCATCGTATCACCATTTTCATTATCATTTTAAGTTGTTTAGATTAATATAGATTTGTTATTCCAAGCATCTTAATCCATTGCATTTGCATTTTCATTATCATTTTAAGTTGTTTAGGTTCGTTATTTTAAGCATCTTAATACATTTCATTTCCATTTAATTATCATTTCATTTTAAGTTGTTTATATTAATATAGATTTGTTATTCTAAGAATCTTAATCTTTGCACTAGGTTCATTTCATTAAATACATTGTGTTACATGACATCCATATAGTCCATCCATGGCATCATATATATTCACATTTCATCCATTATGCTTATCATTATCAAACATTCACACCAAACATTCATTCATTTTACATATTCCACATTCATGTCATATCATACATTCATAATTAAACATTACAATTCCATCCATGAATATCAGCTTAATAAATAAAAACACGTTATAATTCCTTATGGATATATAATAAATCATCATCACATCACATCCTGCATCACCAATCATTAGTATCATATTCATCTCATAAATCATAAATTGTAAGACATCACATCTTGCATCACAAAGTTTTAGAAATAAGACATACCATTCATATCATACATGCCATCATAAATAAATAATCACATACATCCATCATAATCACAATCATACACATATTCATAATACATATCCAAAGCATCACATGCACATCATCTATAGAACACCATCATAATCCGCCATATCATGTATATACATCAAAATATAATGTCCATCACATAGTCCATAATTTCCATCATAAGGTCCATATCCACAGTCCATACATATCATGCCCATTAAATAATAAATACATGTGCAGAGGAATAAAAATGCACAAATATATGTAGGTGCACCTGACAAATCATGTATCCTAAATTAGAACGAATTAAAAGAATATTTATTGTACTTTGTCGAAACAATTTGTACAAAAGAATTTGTGTCTCATCTTTGCATCTATGTACACTACCCGCCGTGCACCTATCAAAACTTGGACCCTGTGCTTGTCATCTATCCTTCCTATCATCCCTGCCCTCCTCTACTGTTAGCTGCATTAGATCGCTAGGGTGACCCAGGATCCCTCCTCCTTGTCTCTACTGACCTAGATGGCCATACTGAGTGCGATCTAGATGGCCTCAACTATGATGTACTGCCTTCCCAAACACCTATGAATAGGTCGATACTCTCTGTGTCGGATCTAGCACTGCATTGTAATAAAAACCCATCTAATACCCTATCTCCTAGGAGCTCTGGGACCTGACGGTGTCTCTCTCCCATCTGTACTGATCTCTATCAGCCTGTATCCTCCTATGCTCCTACTCCTAGGCATCCTGGGCTAACCTCAGGTAGGCTCTGCACCTATGCCTCTACTTGCTCAATGTGTGCTAACTCTTCAACCCTCTCTCTCTACACCCCATCATCCCCTTCTGTCCTCTCCATGGCCTCTGCTCATTTGATTTCCTCATCCCTCTCCCCTTATAGGCTCTACACTTGTGCCTCTGCTAGCCCTACATGCCTCATGCCATCATATCGCTCCCTCTACATGGCCTCAAATAGGCCATGTGCTCTCTCTAGTTGTCACCCTGCCTACTCCAGTAATGTCGACACCTCATTCCTCTCCCCCTTGGTGGCCTCCAATAAACCCTGGAGTCTCTCTACTTTAGCTTGCAACCACTCTGTCTTCCTCTGACTGCCTCAACCTATGCTGAAGGATGTCAATCCATTCCTGTGCACTTACTATTCTAGTGGGAGGTTCCTTCGTAGGTGGTGCTTGGTATACCACTAATTCCATCTCCTCCATCTCAGAAACATCCAAATCCATTCTTCCCTCCCCTCCTACATCACTTGCTCCTCTCCCATCTATCAATCCACCCTCCTCCTTCGGGGCCTTACCTCTATCTCCTCCCCCTCGTCATCCCCTATCCCATCACTAGCTCAATGGGTTGTATGGGATGATCCTCACTAGAAGCCTCCCTTGCCACCATGCTACGTACCTGTCTATAACTCTAAGATCATCTGACCCTCCCCTCCATCCCCATATCGACTCCCCCAATTGTTCCCACTCCAACCTTTCCCTGGCAGATAGCCCTATCTACTCCCCTCCCATCTCTTGGGTGATGGGTTTGAACCTCATCTCTGGCAATGGGATGTCCTGTCAGATGCCAAAATGTCTGGTCACCCAATCAGGCCTATATAGCTCTAAGATAAATGGATCTCAATTGATTAGGTAACAACGTGTGAACATGAAGGTCTTGTACTATCGGTCATTTTCCCTCCAATCCCTGAAATCCCTATCCACATAGGGTCTTCACTCTATCTGCTCTATAGTCAGATCATCAAAAATACACCTCCAATTCTCTAAGCTCGATACCTATGCGTAATGTAGCATCCCTACATAATCAAATGCTATCGACAGTCCCTCTACCTATTGATGAGGCATCAAAATATTTGGTCTAGTGATCTTGATGTGCTCACATGCCAAAACCTATAGTAGGGTGACATGGGTAATACTGACAGCTCCTTGATAGCAAACTACATGCATGTCCCTATAGAGTTGAGCCAATACACACAAACCCCATGTAAACACCCCTATCTCCTCTTAATGATATGCTGAACAAACTCAATCATCTTGAGGCTAAAAATCTCCCACTCCTATCTAGCAAGAGGATCCCGCTGATCAAAGCACATAGAAATAGTGGCAGTGGTGGAACAGTCCTGATTCACCCATCTATATCTAACTCCTTCCCCTGTTAGGGAAGGTCAACTATCCCAAACACAACTCAAAAGCTTTGCTCTGATGGTTGTCTCCCTTCTCCTCCCACCAGGTGCCCTTGAATTGGTAGTCACAATATCCTCCAAACATCCTCTAGTGTCATCTCCCTAGTCGGGAGGAGAAAAGTGCATGTCTTCGAGCTCCACCTCTCCATTAGTGTGGTCAGTAATGGTTTGTGCACTCTAATCACTAAGAATGCTACCATGTGTAGCAGTCCCTCTTTGTCCAAGGTCTCATGGTTTGTTGGTGTGAAGCCATCAGTGGTCAGTGTGGCTGAGTGCCTCTCCCGTGTTCATAGAGTGTCTATACTCTGCATGCACCCAAGCCATTTTTCAGCTTTTTTCTTGTCATTCATCTTCTACTCTTTCTTTTTATTTCTGTCCTAGTTTGAGAAAATTTTCCTCTATGTAGTGTGAATTCATCCGTCCCTTCTTTCTCGTGCATTCACCCATCAACTTAGTGCGTTCACCCTTGTACTTCCCCCTCAGCGAGTTCGCCTATTGGCTTGACAAGTTTTCTTTTTCCTTTTCTTGGGAGTGGGTTCACTCCTTTCCCCAGTGGCGAATTCATTTTCACCCTTGTAACCCCTTTTCCCCATTAGGTAATCTCACTTTTTCCTTTTTCTCCTTTGGGTGAATGTTCTTTCACCCTTTCCATGGATGGGAAAAATCACATTCACCTCTTCCCTTTTTATCGCCCATTGGATGAGTGCACCCTCACCCTTTCCCCTTAGGGGTGATCTCGTAATCGCCCCTCCAGTTGCATGTTCGCCCCTACAACGTAACACGTTCACCCATTCCCTTTTTGGGCGATTTCATAATTTTCTGTGTCCCCGCACATCTGCCCCACCAGACGTGTGTTCTCTCAGCCCCCACCACGCATTCACCTTTTGGACTATAGAGGTGAATGCACTTTGAAGGAAGGGAAAATTTTCCCTTTTGTGGCATACCTGTTTCTTCCTAGCCTATCCACCCATCCCCAAAAAGCATAAAAGCATGTGTGAAAAATAGAAAATTTAAATGACAAAGTTAGGTTTTGAGGCCTACCTGTCGGGGCATGACGTATCAGTGGTAGAAATCTTGAATAGTGTCTGCTTGGTGAATGCTATCCTCCTTTTCCATCTTGCTCACTCATCTCATCGCCTCTTGCACTTGATCGCCTAGTCACTCTTCACCACATGTGCCCAATGAAAAACAAGTGAATAGTAACTTTTCAAATTTACTATTTATAGGTTTTATCTTTTTGACCCTAATTAGCCTTGCTAATTTTGGGGTATTTTTAACCTTTTTTAATCCTTTTTCCCTAATTATTTCGCGGGTTTCCATTTGTACCCTATTTGTCCATTTTCCTCCATTCAAAATCCATTCTTCATTGTTTTTCATCCTCTACCACATGCTACCCTTCATTTCTTTATATTGAGACATCATCTAAGGCCCCTTTTCTTCCCCATCTACCCTCTCAAGGGGGCATACCTCCCCATATTACTCCTCACCATATTACTGCATTTCTCCTCCTTATCCATTTCCCTGTGATACTGGGGCATCTACCAGAGTTCTCTTCTTCTATCGAGTCATCTCCACTTTATTTTTCTTCAAAAAACCATTATTCTAATGATATTTTGAAGAGGGGAAAAATGTAGACATTTGAATTTGACCACCCCCATATGGTAAAATTCGCTCCTAGATTCCTCTATCCCATATCCATAAGCCATATTAATTAAATAATTTATTATTTAATTAATTTTCATCTTGCACTTGATGTCCCCTAAGGTGTTTAATCAATTAATTAAATACCTTACCCTCTTCCTCTCTAAATTAAATAAATAGGCCAATTTATTTAATTTAGTCACCTTTCCCAAATGAATTAAAATCAAATTTTAATTGATTCCTTTTCTCTCTCCTTGTCCCATCCTCCAACATTTTCCTTAATCTTGATTAGCCCTTAATCCCTAGTTAGGGTGTGCACATTCCTAATTAAGATTAGAGTCACATCCTCCATAAAATGCAAGTGGCTCACTAATTAGGGTCAACTCACCTAATCTCTCATTTACACAACCTAAATCAATGATGAGACCTAACCTAATCCCCCTACCACTTATGACATCCACCCTTGGTCAACCCTATTAATGACTTTCTCCTTTTGGAGAAGTCATCCCCATATCCTTTGGAATTTTAAATTCCAATTTATTCCCCCATGCATTTTGAGGAATTTTTAATTCCTCA